>CM064562.1:33277830-33467830 GCA_032716605.1 Paralithodes platypus
AAACAATGTCTGCTGCCAACAATGCCGAGAGAAATTAAATTCAACCCCAAATGGCAAATAAGATTTTTTCTTCCAAAAAAAAAAAAAAAAACCTGCAAGATTCAGTTCACTATATTCTGGTCTAAGGTCGCCATTTGTTACATCGGGCCCACTACGAAATAAACAGGGCACTTTGAATGAGGGACTATATCTGCACCAACGGTACGCTAATTCCAAAACCCCTTCGAACTATTACGCCGGTGAACCCCCAAAACACTTAAAACCCTCCAGAGTTAATCTTACTGGATAACGGGGGGCCGTGGTGGTATCAATTAACTAGGTTTTTAGTGCACTTCTAACAAAGGCTTTCTGGTGACGGTAAAGCCAAACTCACAACATTGAGTACTTACGTTACGAAAAATGCTCTTAAGTAATAACAATGATTGAATAAACTACTATAAGAATTTAACAAAGGAGTGATATGCGTACGTTAACTGAGTGTGAGTCTGTACTCAACACTTAAAACTCTTCAATGCTCTATGAAAAAACACTGGAAGTCTAGTCCTACAGCAATCAGATATGGAATCTTCTGAAAACTCTGATGCTCTAAGATGCTCGGTAATATAGAACAGAAATAAATGCAGGGGCAGGACACCAAAGCGTGTATCTTAAATACACCAATAAGTAGGATACATATGTATTATAACAAGGGAGTGCACCAACTCGGTGACAGCACTAATAATAACCACTCAAAAACAGTACTTCCTTAAAAGCCAATGTAACAGCCAAACTGGGTTGTGCACTATGCATCAACCTAGGCTAAAATAAGGCGTGAAGAATTCCTAAAGCATACACAATGAAAGTTAATAAACACAATGCTGTCTTTCTCACTAATAAAGTCTAGCAGTGGCATAAAAGGTACTAGGAAACTAGGCAGAGCACAAGCATGCTCGTAGCCTACTGTCTCCCCTTGAACAGATTTTCCCTTATGTTACGTTAAGTGACTTGGAGGCTCTCTTGGCAAGTCCAGATCTCTAGTATCTGGTCTTGCCCTGGCGCTCCACAAAGGTCAACAAAAGGAGGTAGCAATCATACAGGAAAGAGTAGGCAAAAGCCTTACACCTGTATACTGCTACACTCGCAAAGGAAAATATGCACAAGGGTTACAGGCTAGCTAGCTTCGACGATGTTGTACAGGCTCTGACTTGCCACATACATAACTCAGACAACGACCAAAGATACCTTCCACTGTCTAGCATTAAATAATGGGAAAGAACAGCTCAATAATTAGAAGCACCCCAACACTAGGCTACCATATGACTATGACTCTAATAATCCCTAAAACTAGTGCAAACATTGTTATGCCCTGTTTTTTCTACAGGTTTAACTTGGGTAATGTGAGTTCTGAATGACTGGGTATAGAAGGCTGCATGCACAATACAAGGTATGAGGAATAGAGAACACAAAATAAACACAGTAACACGACACAAGTTCACGTTTATTGAAATAAAGAGCATAGAAAGATAGTTATATTTGCACAAAACAAAATGATAGAAGGGAAGGGCTATCATTTGCGGATTTGGATGGAGCCTAGTCGCCCACTGCCAACGTTCAGGTATATTCTTCTGATCACGGGTTTAATTAGCAAGTTTATATTTTACTGGAAGACCTCAATATATTCGTATAATTCACTGTCACTGATTTTACCTCTTGCTGGCTGGTCGCGTGCCCACGTAGCAACTCACAGTTAGGATTAGACGCGTATATTATAGGAACACGGAAATCTCTAGCTACCTCATCGGGTTACTGAACTAAGTTTGATATTCTTAATGCAGAAATATGTAGAACACGAATCAGTGGGCGAACGTTAGATATCACTAGAGTTTTAATATCTGAATAAGGTAATTACGAGAGTCAAGGTCGCCTGTAAATAAAAAACACTGATCGCTTAGTACGTCCCAAATGGAATGGTTAAATATGAATTACACTGGGCAAGGTCTTAGCCACTTTATAGAAAAGTTAATAGGTGCGTATCAAGCTAGTACTATAACACTTAGTACTAGTAACATGAATCTTGAATAGTATGGGTAGATCTGGTCCTGGTTATCTTGCTTCCGGTGATGTTGGGGGCTAACGACTGGTTCCTCGGCCGTCCAGATGGTCCAAAATGTAGGAAGTTCTCAAGTCGGATCTCTTGATGATCGTTGCTGGCTACACACTTATATACCCACGAATTTGTGTGAAGGTTATAAGGTGCACGTTAGGACTTGTACATGGACAGATGCTTCTATCAGTCTTCTCTGCCACGGAGTCTGCCGGATCTGGAATCTCTCAACTCCGGAAACACAAGGGCAGAGCTAGAGGAAAACTGCAGGGTAGTGACCACTGGTTGGTGTCTAGCTTTCAACTGATTTGACTGGGGGCGGGAGGTAGATTTATAGGCTCGGTTCTGGACCCTGCAGACAGTAGGGATCTCGAGTCTTATGGACTTAATTGAGCTCTCAATAGATATGGGGACTAGGTAAGATGGTATTTACTGTTGTGGCACAGGGCGATAGGAAGCCTTTATATTTTCATATAACTGAGCCTTAGTAAGAGGTACTATTTTGGCTATACTGGACGTATTTAGGGGAGAGAGACTGGATCTACTTTGCGAGGAGGATGGGGACAGCTGTGATAGGAGTGTCTCTCTAGATTGTTCAATCTTCATTCTATGGTATAGCTGAGGTGCTAATTTAGTGATCAGAGCATGCAAGAAAGGTAAATGGTTTATTGTGAGGTAATAGAGGTTAGTAAAGGTGTTAGTCATTCATGGTTAGTTCATTGATAGGAAGAATTCCTGTGCTACCTGGCAATGACTCGAGAGTCAAAAGCGGGGGCCAGGTATACCTCCGCGGGGGTGGGGGTCTCCCTCCTCGGGTGGGCAAAAAAGGGGGAGCTGGGCGCCCTCTCTGATATAGTCGTCCGGCGGCTGTGGCTAGGGGCTTGCCATATCACCAGTGTTTGTAATAACCCTCTGTGTATGAGACAGATGTGAGTGTCTTTAATACCAAAACCGAAGGTGCCTTAGCTAGCTGGTTTTACTCGGCTGGTTGTTAATTGTAGGGTTTGCTGGATATGGTGGAGACTGGGTTGCTAACTCTGCCACATTTATCTGGAAGTATGACAATAGAAGTTAGTTACTGGCGGGGCGGCTAGCCTCGCACCGACGACCATTGGGTGCAGGGTTGTGAATGTGTTGTAAGAGAATAGATGGCATGCAAGGGGCTAGTAAAGTTCTAATGTTGTTCTGGCCTACTAAGTGAAGGTAGGCTGGATAGGAGTATATATATAAAAGGTTGGAGAGCGTTAGTAACGGACAATTCAAGGATCTTCAAGAGGTATGAGAGAGAGGCTAGGTCGGACAAGAGTCGAGAAGCGCGGGTGTCTTAATGAGGGGGGGGGGAGAGTTCAAGGGCTACAGGGAAATTTTGGCCCTAAGGTCCCTGGGCGTGGGGGTGGCATTAGGCTACAATTGATATGGAAGTTTGAAAAGGCAGTAGAATACGTTAGCCAAATGCTACCGGGGAATGCAACTATGGGGTGGTATATGAGTCTGGAAAAGATAGAGTTATGTGATCAGTCAGAGGGTTATGGATACTATTAGTTGGCCCTGGGAACTGCGTTTTCTATTAAATATAAAATACCAACCACAGTGGCAGTTCGTAGGGGTACTTAGTTATTGTTTCGGGGTACTTATGACAGATACTGATAACCAGGTTATCTTATATAATCTCTGGTTGGGGTAAGAGGTGTAAGACACGAAGTAAATTGGCGTAGTGTGGACTGTGGATACGAAGGAGGCAAGGGGAAGACGTATGACAATTGTGGAAAGTAAATGGAAAAAGGTGAACACAATGGCGGATAAAAATACTTAACCTGAGGGTTGCATACATAGATTTATGGGGGGATGGGTCTTCAGAAGCTTAGTCTGGCAAGACAAGATGTTAGGGAATGTTAATATTAATACTTAGTTACTAGAGGAGCAATGCAAGGGGCGACTGAGCACGGGTTACATATATCTATACTCGTCATGGAAAATGATATAAGAGATCTAGGGACAGCGTGGGTGCTTTAACTTCTAAGATATATAACATCTACTTCTCGGATGCAAGAACATACATAGATATAATTATGGCTGTCTGATGTGTTGGCATTGGCTCAACGTCGGGACAGGCATGGGTGTTTTAATATGAATGTATATTCCTGTTCATCATCTTTGTAGTTAATAAGTGTAGGACACGAGGGGTTAGTGTACGTGAGGTGTGGAAAATGGTCGGTTTTTAGAAAAGGTAAATGGGTGTGTCCTGGAGCTGTTTAGCCCTGCGGGCTTGGGCCTGCCTGGAATGGCGGGCTCGGTCAGCTGGTCCTTTCGTTCTGTGGACCTTTCTTCCGGGTGTTTCTGTGTGGTGTTCGCTCGTGGCTTCTGTGGTGGGCTTCTTGTTCTGGGGCATTTTACTTCCCTCTCCTTCATTATAGGCTCGTCCTCGAGCCTCAAGGGTGAAGTTAAAAGAATCATAGTAATGGTGGGTCATTTTCAGGGTATTTAGAAAGTTCCACCAAACACGAGAGCGACGGTCAGGTTTCTTTTGCAGGTCAATGTATACCTGTAAGAATGTGTCCTCTGTGTTGTGGCGGGCGGCTGCCCGGGCTTGGTGTGGGTGTGGTACACGGGCCAAGTGTCCAGTGGGGGTCTTTACTTTAACCTTTCGTATGAATGGTTTGTAGCTTTCCCCCGTGGGGGTCGGAGTGAGGTGTGTGGGGTTGACAGGAAGTCTGTTTAGTGTGGTGAATGGGTTACTAACCGAAAGGGGATTCGCGCGTGACAACAGGGCTGGGGACGAAGGGGGAATGTGAGTCTGGGTTGTATTTGGTTTTCTTAGGCGGTGTTGTAGGTTGGGAATATATAGTGAGGCAATGCGCAAAATCGGTGTAGGTAAGGTGGGTGAAGGAGGTGTGTGGGAAGGAGGGGGTGTGTGTGTTGTGTGGCTTGGGTCCTTAGTGTCAGAACGGGGTGTTATTTTTGTATCGCTGTCTTTAAATCTGATGGGTCTGTTGATTATTCTACCTCTGGCGGTCCTGGTGGGAAGGTAGATGTTTGTCGTGGGACTTGAGTCGCTCGACGATGTTTTATAGTGAGGGGAAGCATGTTTTATAGGTAAATGACATGTGGGAGTTTTCTCGGGGGTGACTTTGGGGGGGGGTTTCTTAGGGGGGGGTTGGTTGGGGGTTCGGTGAGATGAGGAGGTTGGTCGGTGTGTGGGGGGGGTGGTGGGGATCGTGGAGGGGAAAGGGGCGGATGCGGGGAGGCTAGACGGGTGGGTAAGGAGTGTAGATTTAAGTTGGAGGGTTGGGGGTAGGGGCGTGTGTTGTTTGATGAGGTTGGTGATTTGCTGGTGATTATTCGTCTTCTTTCCCTTTGTGGGGGAGAATTCGACGAAGAAGAAGAAGAGGAGGAGGAGGAGGAGGGTAGTGGTCTGGCAGCCCTACGGAACTTGGTTAGTAGGGTGTGTTTTCTGGAGGTTTTAAAACGATGTTTGTCGTGGGCGTAAGTTGTAGCGTGAGGTTACTGAGGTAGATTGTGTGGTGCGGTTGGGTGTGTACTTGGTTTGGGGTGGCGGTGGTGGTTTTCTCACTGTGGTGCCTGGTGGAGGTATGTCAGGGCTAGACGGGAGGGTTTCTGTTGTGGTCGGGGTTGTGGGTGGAGGTTTTTGTACTTGGATAAGTTGGGGAGGAACTTGACTATCAGAAGTGAAAGAAGGTGTCATGGTGGAAGAGGGTGTGATATTGGGGGCTTGGGGTTTGTGGAGGTTAGTTGGGGGGTATGGTGAGAAAAGATTTGTCGGTTCGGTGCTGGAGGGCTTAGGTCCTTAGGGGTTTGTATGGGAATATTCGTAGCGTGAGTGAGGGGGTGAGTAGGGGTATTTACTTTAGGGTCGGACGTGTGGGGTGGGGTAATGTCTTGTGGCTTTAGAGGTTTTAAACGCTCGGACGAATCTAGTTCGGAGCGTGCGAGTTACGCCGTGATAGTCGATGGTGACTTGAAAGGCATTTGGGACTTGTATTACGGTGTAGGGTCCGACATAGCGAGGGCCTAACTTGTTGGTGATAGGGAGGTTGGCTACCATTACGGTGTCATGGATGGCGAAAGGGTTTTTTTCATCGATGTTGTCAGTTTTGGTGTCTTGACAGATCTGGGCGGTATGGAGGGTGTTTTGCAGATGTTGCAATGGGTCAATTGTGGAGGTGGTGGAGGGAAGGTGAGCGTGGTGGTGGAATGGCAGTAACAGGGGGGGTACACCGTAAACACGTTCATGAGGGGAAATACCGTCTTCCCGAGGACAGGTGTTCATACCCCACTGTATCATTTTTAGTTGTGATGGCCAGTCTGAGGTATTAAGAGCAATCATTCTTGTACGTAACTGGTTGTTGATGGTGCGATGGCTGCGTTCGCAGATAGCATTTCCTTGAGGCCAGTACGGGGATGAGTGTTTAATCCTGATACCGCATTGTTGGGTGAATTGTTTCCAAACGTGTCCACTAAACTCGGGGGCATTGTCCGATAGAAGAGCAAGGGGAAGGCCGAATATAGGGAACACTTCGGTGGCAAGCAGTGTGGCGACTGTGGTGGCTGTGTGGTCTTTAACTGGGCAGGCTATTAGAAATTTTGAATATACGTCTACAAATGTGACGATATAGCGGTTGCCAGCGTAAGAAGGGAACGGGCCCATGATGTCGAGGGATAGGACTTGGAACGGTTTGTTGGCAGAAATGGTACCAGCTGGGCCTGGGGTGCGTGATCTATCCTTTCCCAATAAACACGGTTTGCAGGATTCTGTCACTCGTTGTGCAATTTTGGAGGGGTTGGGGGTCCAGTATTGGTCTGTGAAGATCTTTAACATTTTCTTTTGTCCAAGGTGTATGCCGTTTCCCTCGTGGATGGCAATCATGTAGTCGTGGGCTATGGTGGGGTCCAAGATTATGTGACCAGTGTCTGTGGCAAGTTGATCTCCCCAGCGAGTCAGTCTCCTGAAGACGTTTAACGGTATCCAGGGGGGTCTGATTCGTGCTTCCCAAGATTGAATTAGGGAGGGGGCTGGGGGGGCATTCTGTCGGGAGGTGGGGGTAGATACCAATTGAGTGTTTTGTAAGGCGGCTAGGTTGGTGGGGGGGTCTTTTGGTACTGGCAAACGTGACAGGGCGTCTGCATTAGTATGGAGTTTGCCGGGACGATATTGTATTGTAAAGTCGTAGTCCTCTAGTGTCTCTCTCCAACGTACCAAAATGGCTGAGTTGGTTTCGCACCTACGCAGCCATTGTAAAGATTGATGGTCGGTAATTATTTCGAGTTTTGCGCCTAACACAAATGACCGGAAGTGGCTGAGTGCCCAAATGATCCCTAAGCACTCTCTTGGTGGCTGCGTAATTCTGTTGGGGTGGGGTGAGTGTGCAGCTGGCATACGCTATCACATGTTCCTTTCCATCTCTGAATTGAGCTAATACTGCACCTATGGCGTACAGAGATACGTCGGTATAAAGACGGAAAGGTTTCTGGTAGTCAGGGAAAACGACAATAGGGGCTTGGATTAGCTTTTGCTTCAAAGTGTTAAACGCGAGGTCTCTTTCAGGTGTCCAGGCGAACGGGGTGTCTTTGTGGGTAAGTTGGTGGAGGGGTCTGGCTATGGTGGCAAAGTGGTGGACGAAACGTCTGTAGTACGTGGCTAAACCTAGAAACGAACGTACTCCTTTAACCGTGGTGGGTGGGGTTTGGTTTTGTATGGCTTGAAGTTTCTTTGGGTCTGGCGCAATACCATGTTCAGATATCACGTGTCCGAGAAAATCTACCTTATTCCGGGCAATCACGCACTTTGAGGGTTTTAATTTCAACCCGGCGGCTCGGATTCTTTGCAGGACTTGTCTCAACCTGAGGAGGTGTTCTCCCAGGTTGGAGAGTACACAATAATATCGTCCAGATAGGCTAGGCAGGTTTCCCAGGTTAGGCCATGCAATACCGTTTCCATCAAACGGGAGAAAGTGGCGGGTCCGTTACAGAGGCCAAAAGGTAGGACGTTAAATTCATAGTGATGGCCACCACTAGTGGAAAATGCTGTTTTCTTTTGGTCCTCGGCCTTGATAGGCACTTGCCAATACCCTGCTTGCAAGTCGAGGGTAGTGAACCATTTGGATCCGTATAGGGAGTCAAGGGAATCGTCTATTCGGGGTAAGGGCGTAGCGTCTTTAATGGTTATGTCATTTAACCTCCTGTAGTCGACGCAAAAACGGGTTGTCCCATCTTTCTTTTTGACTAAGACAACAGGGGAAGACCAGGGGCTAATGGACGGGGTGGTGGCAATCCCGGCCTCTAACATTTCCTGGACTTGGCGTTCCTCTTCCTGACGTTGTATGGGGTTCTTTCTACGGGATGGTTGTCGTATGGGGGGGCCTGTGGTGTTAATGATGTGTTGTTCTACATCCGTCTGTCCGATTTCGGTGGGTTGTTGGGCAAAGACGTCACTGAATTCCATCAGTAGGTCGTACATGCCGTTCTTTTGGTGGTCAGATAGTGTCTCAGGAAGAGGGGGCAATTGGAGGCTGGTAGGGGTGTCGTTACAATGTATGGGGAGGTCATCGAAAGTTTCGAGATCTCCTATAATGAGACCTTTCGGTAATGTCAGGGGTTCCTCTGAGATATTAGCCACGAGAATGTGGTTGATACGAGCGGGAATGATGGCGGGTTGTAAGAGGCAGCGATGGGGGTTGGGGGATGTGTTAGTGGGGGAAAATACCATGTGAGTTTGGGGTATGGGCCGCAGGTTCACCCATTTTTGATGGTGGGGGGGAATTTGGCATTTATCCTGAACTACCGCTGGGCTAATGATGGTGGGGGATTGACTGGCGAGCAGGTGCTTGGTACTTATAAGGGGGGCAAGGTCACTTTGGTGGGGGTCACGCGTGAGGGGGGGATTAACGGCGCGTGTGAGAGGATCAGTGGGGCGCGGTGTGAGGGGGTTAGAAAACGGGATTTGTTGGAGGGACTGCGGAGGGTTGGTGGGGGAAGCGTTGTCGGTGGCAGTAACAGTTTGTTTAGAGGTTATCTGGGGTTGGTGGGTTTGTCTGTCATGAGGGGGTGAGTCAAGTGTGGGGTTTTGAAGTTTATTAGGGGTGTGAATTGTGGGGGGGTGGAAGGGAGCTACTGACGAAAAACTGTCACAAGGGGGATTGGGGGGGTGGTGGAATAGCTGGGCATTTCTGGGGGCATGGTGGGAACATGGTTGTGTCCCTCGGTCAGCACGCGTGAGGGGGGGATTAACGGCGCGTGCGGGTGGTTCAGAAGGGTGCGAGGTGAGCGAGTTAGAAAACGGGATTTGCTGGGGGGACTGCGGAGGGTTGGTGGGGAAAAAGTTAGGTGTAGAACATGGGTTATTGGTGTAGGACTGGTGTATTGATTTGGGGTTGTTAACATTTCTGGGGGCATGGGGGAAACATTGTTGGGTACATTGGTCGGCATTTTCTCTGGAAACATGTGTACATAAACATTGGATAGAATTAGGGTTACATATATCAGAGTCTGTCCTGAAAACATGGGAGGATTTATTCTGGGCAGAGTTACGAGAATTGAGGGGATTACCGAGGGGGAGTTGCTTGGACTTGTCTTCTTTCGTTTGTTGAGGCATTTTTTTACTGAATTGAGTGAGGTTTTGAGAGATCTCGGGGCAAGGGGGGGTTTTTGGAGTAACCTTAGTGCTAGCTGCAACTTGGTAACCCTGAATCAGGTTTTGTTGAGGGGGAGGTTGTTTTTTCTTTTTGGGAATGGGTTTCTGCGTGATTGGTTTGTCAGAGGCTTTGGGCTGGAATTTGTTTTTGAATGAGATCAGCCTTTGGCCGCAGTCAATCTGGGCCTCTAGTTTTTGAAGGAGGTCAAGTCCAAGGAAACCATCATAATGTTTACAGTTGGAGGAAAAAACTGTAAATGTGTGATAACAACGAGCATGGGGGCCAGGAGTGGTTACTGATAGGGGTAAAGTGTCTCCTAGGAGATTTAAGTAAGTATCAGCAGCTGAGATGAGTTCTGTTTTGGTGTTTAACAAAGGGCCAAATCGTCGGGGATGTTTTTCATAGTAAGATTTGAACAAACATGACTTGGCAGCTCCCGTGTCGATTAGCAAGCGGACAGGAATGTCCTTGATTTTGGCCATGTAATAAATGGGGGCAGTGCGACTAGTTATGGCGTCCCCCGCCGAGCCCATCGTGGGCGGGGGATACTTTAAAAATCCTGGGGGTCGGTATCTACCTCTTCCAGGGTTTCCTCGGTATCATCTGAGGTCATGGTATGGGGGGCAATTTCTTCCTCTTGTCCCCACTCCTCTTCATTTACAGAAATGCGAGGAGTAGAGGGGCGGGGTTTGGCAGAGTCACGAATTTGGTGGAGGGCACACTGAGCATTACAGGCAGGGAATTCATAGGGGTTGATAATGACTAAGGTAGGATTTTTACTTTGGTAGGTGTTGTAGTTGCTGTTCCGGTTGAAGATTCTGCGTGGCTGGGACGGTTGGAACCGGGGTCTACTGGGTTGGGGCTTGCCGGAAGGGTAGGTGGGTCTGTTGTTGAAAGATGAGGCTGGGTAGGCATTCTTGGGGTTTTGGTGGTTGGTTTGCTGCGGGTGCGTGGGAAACCTCTTGATTGCAGCGATTTGGGTGGGTGCTTCTGTGCGCACGGCCAAAATACGTCGGATCGTGATGAGGTCTTTTTTGTATTCGACGAAATCGTGCACCCGGAAATGGTCTTTTACTGCTGAGGGCAATATTGACACAAGGTTGACCAGAATTTGCTGTTCTTGTTGGATTTTGGTCAACGTGGGGAAAGAATTTTTTATGTGTTGGGCAAGCTTACTGACTGTGGCATCTAGATCGCCTTCGAATTTCGTGTCTAGGATACGGGTGTGGGCCACGAAAACGCCCAACGAAGGTTTAATGGCTTCTATCACTATTGTGCGAAATTCGTTCCAGGTGAGATCAGGGCGCACTTGATAGGCCACCAGGGAAACGGCTTTTCCCAGGTGTGGTAATGTTACGGCTATTTTATGTGCGTCCGTGGTATAAGTAATGTCAACTAAGGATTTCACTATGTCCATGAATACTTCGATCCCATAATTTGTTTCCTCATACTTTGGGATGAAAACGTAGTTAGGTTGCGCCATGATGTTCTCGTGTTCTAGCTGTTCCAAACTTGCAATGTAATGCAACCTTTTATCCGAATCAAGAACCACCGCTGTCGCCAATGTTATGCCCTGTTTTTCTACAGGTTTAACTTGGGTAATGTGAGTTCTGAATGACTGGGTATAGAAGGCTGCATGCACAATACAAGGTATGAGGAATAGAGAACACAAAATAAACACAGTAACACGACACAAGTTCACGTTTATTGAAATAAAGAGCATAGAAAGATAGTTATATTTGCACAAAACAAATGATAGAAGGGAACTGCTAGCATTTGCGGATTTGGATGGAGCCTAGTCTCCCACTTCCAACGTTCAGGTATATTCTTCTGATCACGGGTTTAATTAGCAAGTTTATATTTTACTGGAAGACCTCAATATATTCGTATAATTCACTGTCACTGATTTTACCTCTTGCTGGCTGGTCGCGTGCCCACGTAGCAACTCACAGTTAGGATTAGACGCGTATATTATAGAACACGGAAATCTCTAGCAACCTCATGGGGGTACTGAACTAAGTTTGATATTCTTAATGCAGAAATATGTAGAACACGAATCAGTGGGCGAACGTTAGATATCACTAGAGTTTTAATATCTGAATAAGGTAATTACGAGAGTCAAGGTCGCCTGTAAATAAAAAACACTGATCGCTTAGTACGTCCCAAATGGAATGGTTAAATATGAATTACACTGGGCAAGGTCTTAGCCACTTTATAGAAAGTTAATAGGTGCGTATCAAGCTAGTACTATAACACTTAGTACTAGTAACATGAATCTTGAATAGTATGGGTAGATCTGGTCCTGGTTATCTTGCTTCCGGTGATGTTGGGGGCTAACGACTGGTTCCTCGGCCGTCCAGATGGTCCAAAATGTAGGAAGTTCTCAAGTCGGATCTCTTGATGATCGTTGCTGGCTACACACTTATATACCCACGAATTTGTGTGAAGGTTATAAGGTGCACGTTAGGACTTGTACATGGACAGATGCTTCTATCAGTCTTCTCTGCCACGGAGTCTGCCGGATCTGGAATCTCTCAACTCCGGAACAACACAAGGGCAGAGCTAGAGGTAAACTGCAGGGTAGTGACCACTGGTTGGTGTCTAGCTTTCAACTGATTTGACTGGGGGCGGGAGGTAGATTTATAGGCTCGGTTCTGGACCCTGCAGACAGTAGGGATCTCGAGTCTTATGGACTTAATTGAGCTCTCAATAGATATGGGGACTAGGTAAGATGGTATTTACTGTTGTGGCACAGGGCGATAGGAAGCCTTTATATTTTCATATAACTGAGCCCTAGTAAGAGGTACTATTTTGGCTATACTGGACGTATTTAGGGGAGAGAGACTGGATCTACTTTGCGAGGAGGATGGGGACAGCTGTGATAGGAGTGTCTCTCTAGATTGTTCAATCTTCATTCTATGGTATAGCTGAGGTGCTAATTTAGTGATCAGAGCATGCAAGAAAGGTAAATGGTTTATTGTGAGGTAATAGAGGTTAGTAAAGGTGTTAGTCATTCATGGTTAGTTCATTGATAGGAAGAATTCCTGTGCTACCTGGCAATGACTCGAGAGTCAAAACAGGGGCCAGGTATACCTCCGCGGGGGTGGGGGTCTCCCTCCTCGGGTGGGCAAAAAGGGGGAGCTGGGCGCCCTCTCTGATATAGTCGTCCGGCGGCTGTGGCTAGGGGCTTGCCATATCACCAGTGTTTGTAATAACCCTCTGTGTATGAGACAGATGTGAGTGTCTTTAATACCAAAACCGAAGGTGCCTTAGCTAGCTGGTTTTACTCGGCTGGTTGTTAATTGTAGGGTTTGCTGGATATGGTGGAGACTGGGTTGCTAACTCTGCCACATTTATCTGGAAGTATGACAATAGAAGTTAGTTACTGGCGGGGCGGCTAGCCTCGCACCGACGACCATTGGGTGCAGGGTTGTGAATGTGTTGTAAGAGAATAGATGGCATGCAAGGGGCTAGTAAAGTTCTAATGTTGTTCTGGCCTACTAAGTGAAGGTAGGCTGGATAGGAGTATATATATAAAAGGTTGGAGAGCGTTAGTAACGGACAATTCAAGGATCTTCAAGAGGTATGAGAGAGAGGCTAGGTCGGACAAGAGTCGAGAAGCGCGGGTGTCTTAATGAGAGGGGGGGGAGAGTTCAAGGGCTACAGGGAAATTTTGGCCCCTAAGGTCCCTGGGCGTGGGGGTGGCATTAGGCTACAATTGATATGGAAGTTTGAAAAGGCAGTAGAATACGTTAGCCAAATGCTACCGGGGAATGCAACTATGGGGTGGTATATGAGTCTGGAAAAGATAGAGTTATGTGATCAGTCAGAGGGTTATGGATACTATTAGTTGGCCCTGGGAACTGCGTTTTCTATTAAATATAAAATACCAACCACAGTGGCAGTTCGTAGGGGTACTTAGTTATTGTTTCGGGGTACTTATGACAGATACTGATAACCAGGTTATCTTATATAATCTCTGGTTGGGGTAAGAGGTGTAAGACACGAAGTAAATTGGCGTAGTGTGGACTGTGGATACGAAGGAGGCAAGGGGAAGACGTATGACAATTGTGGAAAGTAAATGGAAAAAAGGTGAACACAATGGCGGATAAAAATACTTAACCTGAGGGTTGCATACATAGATTTATGGGGGGATGGGTCTTCAGAAGCTTAGTCTGGCAAGACAAGATGTTAGGGAATGTTAATATTAATACTTAGTTACTAGAGGAGCAATGCAAGGGGCGACTGAGCACGGGTTACATATATCTATACTCGTCATGGAAAATGATATAAGAGATCTAGGGACAGCGTGGGTGCTTTAACTTCTAAGATATATAACATCTACTTCTCGGATGCAAGAACATACATAGATATAATTATGGCTGTCTGATGTGTTGGCATTGGCTCAACGTCGGGACAGGCATGGGTGTTTTTAATATGAATGTATATTCCTGTTCATCATCTTTGTAGTTAATAAGTGTAGGACACGAGGGGTTAGTGTACGTGAGGTGTGGAAAATGGTCGGTTTTAGAAAAGGTAAATGGGTGTGTCCTGGAGCTGTTTAGCCCTGCGGGCTTGGGCCTGCCTGGAATGGCGGGCTCGGTCAGCTGGTCCTTTCGTTCTGTGGACCTTTCTTCCGGGTGTTTCTGTGTGGTGTTCGCTCGTGGCTTCTGTGGTGGGCTTCTTGTTCTGGGGCATTTTAAACATATATGGAGAGCTGGTGCTGATAATACGACTGGCCGACTATGGAAGTCGTATGCAGAACCAGAAGGGATAAGTAATTGAATAAAGAGAGAAGTATGAAAACGAATAGGTTCAGAGAGAGAGAAAGTAGTACAGGGGTTAGATTGGGGGACAGATTGCAAAGGACATGTAGGACCAAGCACGCTGTGCCAAGCTATGCAGGAGAAACGCGGGCAGGAGCCCCCCCAGCACTAACAAAGGCAGCAGCACCCAATCACAGACGACTACGTCATGAGGAGCAGGCGTCACGTGACGCGTCAGGCCCGCCGACCACCCACAAGCGAGGGAAACTCCTCCGAGCGAGGGAGGCACACGTATATACATACGCACATACTACCACCTCGCTGCCTACCTCGCTCTTTCTCCTTAACTTCACACAATGCATCTTATATTCTATCAATGATATAAAATACTTCCAAGTGTCACAGACAAGAATAAAGATCACCACTGCTCTGTCTGTGACAACATGAACTCTATGAAAGAAAGAACATCGTTCTACGATTATTGTAGCCCATTTCACTACCCTGGCGAGCGCTAGCGAGTTACGAGTGCATTCTGGCAAGCTGGCCAGCGTAACAATATTAATCAAGCCCACCTCGCTATTTTTCTCTTTTTCTCTCTCTCTCTTTGGCTTGTATTCATTCGGCACCATTCAGCCTACTGTTTTAAGACTTTTACCCCCATCCAGGTGTCAATATTTTCCTGGCGAGCGTTAGCGAGCCATCATATACAGTATATATTTTTGTTTTGACACCAAGATAAATTTGTACATTTTTCGATAGAAAAATGTCCGGATTTCTCCATACAATGCTGGCTCGCTATCGCTCGCCAGGAAGAAATTGACACCTGGATGGGGATAAAAGTCTTAAAACAGTTGGCTGAATGGGGCCCAATGGATATAAGCCAGGAAAAGAGAGAAAAGGAGAGAGAGATAAAAAAGAGCCACGAGAAAAACTTGTTCATCGAAAATTGCCGGAAAAAGCGCTTGTGTGCTTCACTATAGTCTGTTTATTATTAGTAGGCCACAAATCCTGCCTCCTAACCTCTGTATCCCAAAAAAGGCAAGAGCAAATGGGCTGTAAATTACCCTGTTTTTTTTACTATATTCTGTTTATTATTGGAGGGCCCAGAAATCTTGACTCCTAACCTCTGTAACTCCAAAAGGGCTAGAGCAAATGGCCTATGAGAGAAGGGGGGTCCAGAAAATGCCACAGCTACCTCCTCCCCCTTAACCCTTTGATTACCAGCGACGTGTGATATATTATAATCTAGCTATATTTAGACGATATTATGCAACTTAGGAAGGATCTGTAGTAGTTGAAAGGGTCGGTTGAGATACTTTGAAGCCTTATTATCGCTAGAGATCCTTCCTAAGCTGGATAAAATCGGATAATACTGGTAGTGGCCAGAATACGATAAAAGGGGTGTCACCGGTACAGAATGGGTTAATTTTTTTGTTCACAGAAAGGACCTACCTATCAGAACGGGGGTATAAGGGTATAGGAGGATGTGGTGGTGGTGGTGGTGGTGGTGGTGCGTAGCGAGCTAGGGCAGGTACTGATAACAGTACTCAATACCAAAGCTGTCAAACTCACACTAATATTAAACAGATAACTGAGATTAGAGATAAGATTACGCTGTTTAGGGAGGGTTTGATTTCTGAACTTACTTTTCTCTCTCACGTTTGCCATTTGTTAGCCTTTTTACTCATTAGTTAGGCGATTTTAAGACCTTTTATGTAATTTAGGTGTTGATTTGTTGCAATTTTGGAAGAATCGGCGGGTATTCTGCAGAACAACAACTCCTCGATTACGGGATTCTTGTTTTATAGAAATATTTGTTTCGCTCCTACCTTACTCAGGGGATCTTACTGATGGGTGGATAACTGCTACTTTTCTTATTTTATCAATTTTATTTTCACTCCCCTATAAAATTTTCAGTAATTTTTATTGGTACTTTCCTGTTATCGACAGCCAAAGGTAAAGATTGTAGAGTAAACACTGTAGACATCATCGGCATTTCTTTTGGCGCCCGTCAATCTTTTATTGTTTTAATACCCAACCAGCGGGGGTGTGGGGGCGGCAGCCCCCACCCATAATACTAGGTTAGGTTAGGTAAGGTTGTTAGGTTAGGCTAATGTCTTTTCAAAGTTGACTAAATTGAGTAAACCACATATTCCCAATTAACAATGCAAATGCTAATAAAAAGGGCTTTCCGCACTTTCTAACAATAAACATACACACTTACAAACCATTACAGTATAAAAAAAATAAATACAAAATTAAATAATATAACAGGAGTTGTTGTTCTGCAGAATTACCGAATCTGCCTTTTGCCTGGGAATTTATACGAAAAATGCTTACATTTATTCGTAGGGGGGTCTTTGGGGTATTTCTTCAAGCTCGATGGAAGTCTTGGGAGGAAACTACAAAATATAACATAAATAAAAAATAAAACAAATACAAACAAATAATAATGATAAATAAAAACAATAAGCTCCTTATCGTCCTTATCTGATAGGTCATATACTGTATGTGATGATGCGTCACTCCATTACGCTCACTTTATCTGATAGGTCATATACTGTATGTGATGATGCGTCACTCCATTACGCTCACTTTATCTGATAGGTCATATACTGTATGTGATGATGCGTCACTCCATTACGCTCACTTTATCTGATAGGTCATATACTGTATGTGATGATGCGTCACTCCATTACGCTCACTTTATCTGATAGGTCATATACTGTATGTGATGATGCGTCACTCCATTACGCTCACTTTATCTGATAGGTCATATACTGTATGTGATGATGCGTCACTCCATTACGCTCACTTTATCTGATAGGTCATATACTGTATGTGATGATGCGTCACTCCATTACGCTCACTTATCTGATAGGTCATATACTGTATGTGATGATGCGTCACTCCATTACGCTCACTTTATCTGATAGGTCATATACTGTATGTGATGATGCGTCACTCCATTACGCTCACTTTATCTGATAGGTCATATACTGTATGTGATGATGCGTCACTCCATTACGCTCACTTTATCTGATAGGTCATATACTGTATGTGATGATGCGTCACTCCATTACGCTCACTTTATCTGATAGGTCATATACTGTATGTGATGATGCGTCACTCCATTACGCTCACTTTATCTGATAGGTCATATACTGTATGTGATGATGCGTCACTCCATTACGCTCACTTTATCTGATAGGTCATATACTGTATGTGATGATGCGTCACTCCATTACACTCACTTTATCTGATAGGTCATATATGTGATGATGCGTCACTCCATTACGTTCACTTTATCTGATAGGTCATATACTGTATGTGATGATGCGTCACTCCATTACGCTCACTTTATCTGATAGGTCATATACTGTATGTGATGATGCGTCACTCCATTACGCTCACTTTATCTGATAGGTCATATACTGTATGTGATGATGCATCACTCCATTACGCTCACTTTATCTGATAGGTCATATACTGTATGTGATGATGCGTCACTCCATTACGCTCACTTTATCTGATAGGTCATATACTGTATGTGATGATGCGTCACTCCATTACGCTCACTTTATCTGATAGGTCATATACTGTATGTGATGATGCGTCACTCCATTACGCTCACTTTATCTGATAGGTCATATATGTGATGATGCGTCACTCCATTACGCTTACTTTATCTGATAGGTCATATACTGTATGTGATGATGCGTCACTCCATTACGCTCACTTTATCTGATAGGTCATATACTGTATGTGATGATGCGTCACTCCATTACGCTCACTTTATCTGATAGGTCATATATGTGATGATGCGTCACTCCATTACGCTCACTTTATCTGATAGGTCATATACTGTATGTGATGATGCGTCACTCCATTACGCTCACTTTATCTGATAGGTCATATACTGTATGTGATGATGCGTCACTCCATTACGCTCACTTTATCTGATAGGTCATATACTGTATGTGATGATGCGTCACTCCATTACGCTCACTTTATCTGATAGGTCATATACTGTATGTGATGATGCGTCACTCCATTACGCTCACTTTATCTGATAGGTCATATACTGTATGTGATGATGCGTCACTCCATTACGCTCACTTTATCTGATAGGTCATATACTGTATGTGATGATGCGTCACTCCATTACGCTCACTTTATCTGATAGGTCATATACTGTATGTGATGATGCGTCACTCCATTACGCTCACTTTATCTGATAGGTCATATACTGTACAGTATGTGATGATGCGTCACTCCATTACGCTCACTTTATCTGATAGGTCATATACTGTATGTGATGATGCGTCACTTCATTACGCTCACTTTATCTGATAGGTCATATACTGTAGTGATGATGCGTCACTCCATTACGCTCACTTTATCTGATAGGTCATATACTGTATGTGATGATGCGTCACTCCATTACGCTCACTTTATCTGATAGGTCATATACTGTATGTGATGATGCGTCACTCCATTACGCTCACTTTATCTGATAGGTCATATACTGTATGTGATGATGCATCACTCCATTATGCTCACTTTATCTGATAGGTCATATACTGTATGTGATGATGCGTCACTCCATTACGCTCACTTTATCTGATAGGTCATATACTGTATGTGATGATGCGTCACTCCATTACGCTCACTTTATCTGATAGGTCATATACTGTATGTGATGATGCGTCACTCCATTACGCTCACTTTATCTGATAGGTCATATACTGTATGTGATGATGCGTCACTCCATTACGCTCACTTTATATGATAGGTCATATATGTGATGATGCGTCACTCCATTACGCTCCCTTTATCTGATAGGTCATATATGTGATGATGCGTCACTCCATTACGCTCACTTTATCTGATAGGTCATATTATATGTGATGATGCGTCACTCCATTACGCTCACTTTATCTGATAGGTCATATATGTGATGATGCGTCACTCCATTACGCTCACTTTATCTGATAGGTCATATACTGTATGTGATGATGCGTCACTCCATTACGCTCACTTTATCTGATAGGTCATATACTGTATGTGATGATGCGTCACTCCATTACGCTCACTTTATCTGATAGGTCATATACTGTATGTGATGATGCGTCACTCCATTACGCTCACTTTATCTGATAGGTCATATACTGTATGTGATGATGCGTCACTCCATTACGCTCACTTTATCTGATAGGTCATATTATATGTGATGATGCGTCACTCCATTACGCTCGCCTTATCTGATAGGTCATATATGTAATAATGCGTCACTCCATTACGCTCACTTTATCTGATAGGTCATATACTGTATGTAATGATGCGTCACTCCATTACGCTCACTTTATCTGATAGGTCATATACTGTATGTGATGATGCGTCACTCCATTACGCTCACTTTATCTGATAGGTCATATACTGTATGTGATGATGCGTCACTCCATTACGTTCACTTTATCTGATAGGTCATATACTGTATGTGATGATGCGTCACTCCATTACGCTCACTTTATCTGATAGGTCATATACTGTATGTGATGATGCGTCACTCTATTACGCTCACTTTATCTGATAGGTCATATACTGTATGTGATGATGCGTCACTCCATTACGCTTTTTATCTGATAGGTCATATACTGTATGTGATGATGCGTCACTCCATTACGCTCACTTTATCTGATAGGTCATAATACTGTATGTGATGATGCGTCACTCCATTATGCTCACTTTATCTGATAGGTCATATATGTAATGATGCGTCACTCCAGTACGCTCACTTTATCTTCCTTATCTGAGAGGTCATATAATTATGTAATGATGCGTCACTCCATTACGCTCACTTTATCGTCCTTATCTGATAGGTCATATATGTAATGCTGCGTCACTCCATTACGCTCACTTTATCTGATAGGTCATATACTGTATGTGATGATGCGTCACTCCATTACGCTCACTTTATCTGATAGGTCATATACTGTATGTGATGATGCATCACTCCATTATGCTCACTTTATCTGATAGGTCATATATGTAATGATGCGTCACTCCATTACGCTCACTTTATCGTCCTTATCTGATAGGTCATATATGTAATGATGCATCACTCCATTACGCTCACTTTATCGTCCTTATCTGATAGGTCATATATGTAATGATGCGTCAATCCATTACGTTCACTTTATCTTCCTAATCTGATAGGTCATATATGTGATGATGCGTCACTCCATTACGCTCACTTTATCATATCTATTGATACTGAGAGCCATTCTGGGGTTTTTATCTTTAGGGTTATACTTTATTCTGGCTATTATTGGACGATTTTATGCAGTTAAGGGGGCAGTACTCCCATTTTATGGACTACCTTCTCCCTCATGTTTAGCATATTAGTTTTGAAGTTTTAAGATTTTTGTGCCGTTAGTTTTGGCGATCTTAAGGGGAGATTTCCACTTGAGGGATTATTTTGTTGACCCCTTTCTCCCTCATGTTTAGCCCAATTGCTTTTGATATTATAAAACGTTCGCCCCGTTAGTTTGGCGATTTTAAGAACTTTCACTCCATTTTAAGACCTTTCGTGCCATTCAGGTGTCGATTTTATCCTTGCGAGCGATAGCGATCCTGTAATTTAAGAGGAAACGGCCTTCGGCCGGGAAATTTTTCTACCGAAAAATTTACAAATTTATCTTGAAAGGGACTCAAGGGGTGTAATTTTAAGCTTGATGGAGGTCTAGGGAACAAACTAAATACCTCCCCTTAAGACCTTTGCCCCATTTCTTCGTCAATGTTAAGACCTTTCGTGCCATTTAGGTGTCGATATTTTCCTGGCGAGCGAAAGCGAGCCTGTAATTTTAGAAGGAACCGGCCTTCAGCCGGCACATTTTTCTACCGAAAAATTTACAAATTTATCTTGAAAACGGGGTCAAGGGGATGCTATTTTAAGCTTGATGGAGGTCTAGCGAGGAAACTCAAAAATAAATATATTAATAAACACATAGATCAAAACCAAGCACTACCCCCTTAAGGAAGGCTCTCTAGCAACCAAGCACTACCCCCTTAAGGAAGGCTCTCTAGCAACCAAGCACTACCCCCTTAAGGAAGGCTCTCTAGCAACCAAGCACTACCCCCTTAAGGAAGGCTCTCTAGCAACCAAGCACTACCCCCTTAAGGAAGGCTCTCTAGCAACCAAGCACTACCCCCTTAAGGAAGGCTCTCTAGCAACCAAGCACTACCCCCTTAAGGAAGGCTCTCTAGCAACCAAGCACTACCCCCTTAAGGAAGGCTCTCTAGCAACCAAGCACTACCCCCTTAAGGAAGGCTCTCTAGCAACCAAGCACTACCCCCTTAAGGAAGGCTCTCTAGCAACCAAGCACTACCCCCTTAAGGAAGGCTCTCTAGCAACCAAGCACTACCCCCTTAAGGAAGGCTCTCTAGCAACCAAGCACTACCCCCTTAAGGAAGGCTCTCTAGCAACCAAGCACTACCCCCTTAAGGAAGGCTCTCTAGCAACCAAGCACTACCCCCTTAAGGAAGGCTCTCTAGCAACCAAGCACTACCCCCTTAAGGAAGGCTCTCTAGCAACCAAGCACTACCCCCTTAAGGAAGGCTCTCTAGCAACCAAATCTGGTAAAAACTAGTACAATTAAACTAGACTTTATACAGTTTACGAAGGCTCTCTAGCAATCCAATTGGGCAAAAAACAGTTCAATTAAGCCTTCGAATCAAACAAATTCTTCATAAACTTAAATGAATACCGTTTAATGATAGCCAGGATAAGAGGAACACAAGCATTCTTCCTTAATGATAACACGTGTAATAAGCTGTTACGTATTATCTTAAGGGGGGATGGGCGTATATATATATACAGGATATACTGTATATATATATATATATATATATATATATATATATATATATATATATATATATATATATATATATAGTATATCTTTATATATATTTATAATTTTTCTTCCTAGACCTCCATAAAAAAACACCCCTAGACCATCCATCCAAATACATTTTTACATTATTCGGTAGGAAAATGTCCTGGCCGAAGGCCACTTCTTTAAACAAATTACAGGCTCGCTTTCGCTCGCTAAGAAAAATTAGACTCCTAAATGGCACGAAAGGTCCTAATATTGACACAAGTGGGGTAAAAGATTAAAAAATCACCAAGATAATGGAATGAACGTCTTAAAATATGAAAACTCATGGGGTTAACATGAAGAGTTAACCCACAGAGCTCCAGCTAGTTATGAATAAATGTACCACCAGGGACCAGAGGGTTGTCAATTTTTTTTTTTTCAGAAAACACCAGGAATGGGTTAGAAATGAATGACCGCCCCCCAAAAAAACTATTCCCTAGGTCATTAAGGGGTCCTACGGTGCGCCCGAAAGTCGATTTTACAAGAGTACAAAATTGAAGGCAAAATCACCCAAAAACCATGTTTTTGCGCCGCACGCGGTTGGACTTTGAGAGTTTTCAACCATCGGCAAGGTTGCGTGGGATACTTACACAGTTCCCATACAAATCTGAGCCCTCTAGGTGCCATAGGACCGGAGTAATTAACCCCCGACGACACTTGTGCGTCGTGGGGTTCAGTGGGTTAATATGAAGGGTTAGCATGGGGTTAACCCTTCCTACCTGGGCAGCCTTTCTTAATGACGGAGGCTGTATCCGGGCGATCTGGCTGAAAACACAACAAAAGTAAACTAAGGCTAATCTCGCTTAATATATTACCTACAATAATCAAACATATGTCAAAATGGGAGCCTTACCTTCCTGCGTAGAATGGCGTTGAGTAGAGCTTTCTAGCTCAAGTAGTTCCGGAGTTATGGTGATGGAAGTGGAGGTAACTTTTGCCGCGTATTTACCTCGCCGCGTCCGAACGCTCACCCGCGGCCCAGGCTACGACGAACGTTTTGACTCGTCGCTCTACCTTGAATTATGGTGGGAAGCGATTTTTTAGTATTTTATTGTTTATTATGCCATATATTATTGTTATAATGATATTTTCACTCAATAAATATATTTTTCTGAAGTAATTTGTGTCTCTGTCACTTATACTTAGTTTTATTGTTATTATTATAGTAGTTATGATTATTTATACTGGACTATGGTAATTGATAGTGTCATTTTCACTTCTTTATTGTTAGGAATATATATTTTAGTGTCACTTTCACTTGTTCATATTGTTCTGAAGGCACTTATTATTACTTATGTGTGTGTCTTTCACTTAGACTTAGTTTTATAGTCATTATTATAGTAGTTATGATTATTTATACTGGACTATGGTAATTGATAGTGTAATTTTCACTTCTTTATTGTTAGGAATATATATTTTAGTGTCACTTTCATATTGTTCATATTGTTCTGAAGGCACTTATTATTACTTATGTGTCTCTTTCACTTATACTTAGTTATATTATTTGCCAGAGTGTGGAAATCGTTGAAGCAGGTGCCGGCACACAGTCCCACCTGACACTCGAGGCATTGCCAAGTGGTTTTTGTGGGTTTGCTTGGTCGTCGAGTTGTGCGGGTGCACACATAGCACCTCTTCTGCATCCTTATTCGGCTGTTAGGACCCTGGAAAGGAAGGGCGACGAGCTGGTGCTTTCTGATGAAGTCGGCACACCCTATTCTGTCCATCATACCTGGTCCTTGTAGTGGCCTCCCTGGTGTACCCGCATGTTTTACCAGGAGCTCATGTATCAGCTGCTTTTGGAAGGTCCGCAGGCTCTTGTACTTGATGACTGGACACCTCAAACGGTAGATGTTGTACGCGTTGAGGACAGACATATCTACTGTATGCAGGACAAACTTCTTGTACCACCTGCAAGATGTTCGCAGGCAGTCTATGAAGCCCATCTGCATGTCGGACTTGTCGACGAGGCGCATGTTGAGGTTATAGTCCAGAACAGCAGCTGGTTTTGTGATAGGGTTCTTAGTTTTTCGGTCCACCTTCCCTGTGGGGACCATCTCTGCTTTGTGGCATGTGGTGAGGAGGTTGACCTTGCGCTGGTCATGCCAGTGGATGGAGAGGATGGGGCCACTCTTCTTATGGAATATGTCCGTCTTCTTAGTTTTTGTTGGGTAGGCTGGCATGCCCTTCATCTTCCCCTTCACTGTGCCGACAGTTCCGGTCTTGCGGTCATGGAGGTACAGTCTACGACAGAACTGCTGTCATGGCCTGAGGCAATATATTAGTTCATTTATCTTTTAATAGATGGCCCTTTAATCGCTTCTAATATAAGGGGGCGGGGTTAATATAGAGGTTGGAGGGAGGAGGAGTCAAACGTGTGTGTGTGTGTGTGTGTGTGTTCTAGAACAGCATGCAGAATAAGTTTATTTTAACATAACACACAGGTTATATTATGAGATTAGCTCATGCTGGATCACAAATAAGTAACACACATCAGATGTTGCGTTATTTATGGAATTTAATATACAGACAATCAAGTATAATTATGTCCTTCGCAGTTCCCATTTCCCCTCCTCCCCCTCTCCCTTTCACCCCAACTCTCCTTCTTCACCCGCTTTCTCTCCCCTCCCTCCCACCTCTCTCTCTCTCTCTCTCTCTCTCTCTCTCTCTCTCTCTCTCTCTCTCTCTCTCTCTCTCTCTCTCTCTCTCTCTCTCTCTCTCTCAAGGACGTAAATGATACCCTCTAAAATACGCAGATTAATACTATGGGATTGTTTTGAATTTACATATACATAATAAATGTTAGGGATGACTAAAATAACAAACATATATTGATTAGGAATAGGATAACTAGCGAGGCAGCGAACAACACCTATTACTCGCTGCCTCGATAGTTATCCTATTCCTATTTTTTTTTTTTTTTTTTTTTTTCCTATGTGATTGAGGGAGGCAAAAGGCATTACTGCCTATAGCGAGTGCCTCCCCCATAGTTGAAAGAGTGACAGGGCCAAAATCAAGGGACGTTCGAGCCAAAATGCCTGGACACACAGAGTTTGAAGCAATTTAAGTCATAGGAAGAGGGAAAGACTGATTCTGGGAGAGAGTTCCAGAGCTCAGCTGTTGAGTAGAAGAAAGTTTGAGAGTAACATTTCACTCTTGGGTTGGAGAGTTGCACAGAGTAGGGGTGGGATTGAGTTGCAAGACGGGTACCACGTGCCCTACGTAAAGGAGGTGGTATGCACTGGGATAGCTCTGAGGAACACTGGTTATTATAGTAGCGATAGAATAGCGAGAGAGATGCAACATTGCGGCGGAGAGAGAGAGATTGCAGAGAGTTGGTGAGTGGATGGGAGTTAATGATACGAAAGGCCTTCCTTTCAACTTTGTCTAGGAGAGCGGTGTGAGAGGAACCTCCCCACACATGTGAACAATACTCAATACAAGGACGCACTATGCCCCTGTACAGACGTCGCCGCCCTAATATAAGTTGGAAAATGTTGAAATCAGCTCCAACGAGAATACAGGAGGTAGTTGAGGCAGCTTGTGGGTGGAGATCATATTGATTGAATAAATATAAATTTTAAATGTTTACATTTAAGATCCCTTTATATGTATTATATAATGTGTATGTGTTTCCAATGTTCACCGTAACATAATGATGGCGAAATAATACATATTAAATTAAATTCAAGATAACATACACAGAGCTATAGTATACTTTTAATTATGTTTGGACGATAATTTAAACAATTCAATGTAAAAATATAAAAGCCTAAACAATGTATATCAACTTTAAAACAACATAACCAGATTGCTTGGATTATCGTTAATTAATTCGATGACTTACTTTATAGTAAATCATTACAATGGGTAACGCCGAACTGTTTACTGATAATGGGAAGCCACAGTAATTAAGCTAATAATTAAGAATCCACTGAGAAAAGTATAATGCAATAATCATAGCGTGTCATATTAAATGTTAAGGTAGATTATGAATTGGTCAACCACAGTGCTGTGAATAGTGGTATGGAAGAAAACAATATTTACTCTAATATCAAAATTTGTTTGTATTACAAACAAACACGTTTCGGCTAATCTAAAGTGTTTTCTCTAACTGAGTCGATATTATCTTGTCTTTATGATATATATATTTGGTTATAATTTGGTCCAAGCTAGATTACAATGTGATCCAACTTGTCTTGATGCGTGGATTGTAACATCCCGTTTCAATTACTTATATATTTATACGATTGTTCACACTAACCAGGATGCCAAGGTTGGCAACTTTGAGTGTTTTGCAACGGAGCATATCTATTTATTTTCTATAACACAATGTATAAGGTAAAGAATAGAATACGAGTTAATAATTGAGAATCAGTAAAGGTAAAAAGAACAGTATTATTAAAACACCAAAGTAATTTTTATGGACAGCTTTGAACACGATCATGAGGAAAATTATATATTCGGTTAGGAGAGAGAAGGGAGAGAGAAAAACAGAGAAGGGGGAGATAGGGGAAGGCAGCAGAGAGAAGGGGAGGAGGGGGGAATAGGAAATTCAAAGGATATAAACTTGATTGTCTGTATATTAAATTCCATAAATAACGCAACACCTGATGTGTGTTACTTATGTGTGATCCGGCAGGGTTTAATCTAATAATATAGCCTGTGTGTTATGTTATAATAAACTTATTCCGTGTGCTGTTCTAGAACACACACACACACACGTTTGACTCCTCCTCCTTCCAACCTCTATATTAACCCCGCCCCCTTTTATTAGAAGAGATTAAAGGGCCATCTATTAAAAGATAAGTGAACTAACACATTGCCTCAGGCCATGACAACAAGTTCTGTCGTAGACTGTACTTGGCGAGGATAGGCGACGTGTAATAATTGTCGGTATAGAGGACGCGGTTGTCATGGAAGTACCTCTCCATCATCCTCTTTACCACAGCGCCGCCAAAACCAATGAGGGGGTCAATCTCCACCTCACCACCCTTGCCGCTGTAGACTATAAAGTCGAGCACATATCCCGTCTTGCAGTCGCAGAGGACGAAGAGCTTGATGCCGAAGCGGTGTGTCTTTGATGGGATATACTGTCGGAAGTGCAGCCTACCACGGAACAGGACCAGAGACTCGTCGATGCACAGCTTCTGAAATGGAATCGGGTAGGTGGAAAACCGATGACGTATCATGTCATACAGTTGCCTGATCTTCCAGAGTGTGTCGGGCTCGTGGACATGCATGTTATTTGTCAGGTGGAAATATGAGAGGATGTCGAAGTACCTATCCCTTGACATGAATTTGCCAAATGCTGGAGTCGTTGTGAGGTCGCCAGTTATCCAGTAGTCGGCCAGAACGTGCTTCTTTATGTGTCATCAGCATTGTGAGTGCCAAGAACACATATAATTCTGCCACAGTGAGAGCTCTCCATGCCACCATCTTTGCACTTGTCTTCCTGCCAAGAAAGTTTGAACAGATAGCCTGGTGGTGATTTGTCTCTTTGACAAGGTATTCCATGACTTCATTGTCGTAGAAGCCACAGAAAAGTTCACTGGGGGCGGCATTTGGGCCACAGGGATATGCTGGTGACACGCCAGAACCCTGTTATACCTCGTCAAAGGCAGGAAAATCTGGCACAAAATCCGCCCCATCTGACCACACAAACATTTCAGCAGGTCGAGGACGAGGACGTGGAGCTGCAGCAGGCACACGCCCTGGACGCCCTGGCACACGCCCTTGGCCACGCGGATGCCCAGGCAGACGCCCTGCACGCCCACGCCCACGCCCAGGCCCAGGGGCAGCGGCGTCGGCAGGCTGACCACGTCCACGACCTCGAGGTCCTTTGACTCTTCTTGTCGGGACTCCCTCTTCCTCTTCCTCTTCCTCTTCCTCTTCGTTTTCCTCTTCCTCAGGCGACGTCAGGTCATCTGGGGCAATGTCGGGGTCGTCAGCAGCCTCTTCAGGAATCAACTCTGGTGAAGAATAGACCGGGCGTCGGCGGCGTGGGGCTGCGGGAGGTTGAGCAATGGGAGCCTCGGCCTCGGGAGTTGGGCTCCTTTTGCGGCTAGCCGGGGACTTTTCCGCAGGAAATAATGACCAACGATGCGGGGCCTGTGGTGACACACTGCGGGAGGCCAATGGCGCACTTGTAGAGGACCTTTGGTCATCTTGAGGGATAGATGAAGCTGAGGGCCCTCCCGGCGTCCCGGGTCAAGGCGTCGTGACAAAGGAATGCGGGTGGTTGCTAGGCCTGGGTCGGCGTCACTCTCACTATCTATGCCTTCCCTCACTTTTTCTGCCTCCCTGCGTACTTTCTTGGCTGCACTTTTCACTAAAGACTGTTTATAGAAGTATTTACCCACTTTCAAGGGCATACGGGCAGGCAAAGGGGAAGGTCCTGGCGTAGGGCTAGGGCTAGGCCTACCCTGACCTACGAAACTAGGCGAAGGGGTTGGCTCTAGCACACTTGGTACTTCAGTAGCACCTTCCTCCACCACTTCCACATCAGGATCATCACTACTATCACCCCCCTCAAATAAATCAACATTGTCATCAGCACCAAATCCCACAAAATCGTCAATTTCGCTCCCACTTCTACTCTGAATATAGAGGTTTTTGTCCACAGAGTTTTCACCACTGCTCAAATCCTGGTTAAAAAGTTCACGGTGTATTGCACTGTCACTTAGCAAACGTTTCACTTTCCTTACTTTCCTTTTCTTCTCGGTTGGCAGAGGCATAGATGTTGCAAGCGGGGTAGAACTGGGACGCGCGGGAGATTGCACAGTATCGGACGCGTCGGAATTCATTTTTTTGCTGTAGCTCTCAATGGCGGCAACGTAGGAACTGATAAGCGTGGTAGTTGAGGCTTGGTGGCGCTACGATCGCCCCCGCAAAGTAAAATTTGCCCGCGCGAAATTTAAAGCACGATTTCAAGCAAATGCCTTACATAAGGCATACCGGGTTGCGGCGCTTCAGCCGCACTGTCCTTACCTAAGGCAGCCCGGGTAGGAAGGGTTAAAATGAGGAAAAGCCCCCCCCCCCCTCAAATAAGGATAATTAATAACAGTTACAACTTTCTGGATATTTTCATATAAGACCATTTGGTATTAGGTACCGTATATATTTAGTGGGGCCCCCATTTTCCTTCATGTTAAGCCTTCTTAGTTTTGAGAATTTTTGAGGTTCGCCCTATTAGTTGGTCGATCTTCCTTATCAATATCAAGATCTTTCGTGCCATATAGATGTCGATTATATCCTGGCGAGCGATTGGGATAGGATTCGATTATAATTTTGGAAGAACTAACCTTCGGCTGGGACATTTTTTACCGAAAAAATACAAATTTATATCGCAGGGGGATCTTGAGGATAATCTAGTAATCTTGATGGAGGTCTAAGGAGGAAACTTAAATCATACTAAATAATTAAATATTTATACTTATAAAGTCGCGAGCCGTGACACAGTCAGTAGAGCATCGGCTGCTGATCAAAGGGTCGGCGGATCGACTCCACACTGCCAAAAGGTTATTGGTAGATGTCAAGCCAGGGCAACTTGACCTAGCGATTCGTGACGACGCCTAATGTTCATGGCCACTCCTACTCTGGAATTACGTTGTCTCGCAAACAAATAAATAAATAAATAAATAAATATATATATATAAACCCTACCCCCTTAATAGTAGTAAGGTATTCTCACAAATAATGATCATGAATAATCGTTACAACTTCTAGGTATAAGTATTCGTATTTGTATAAGGCAATTGGTATTAGGTACAGTCGGCCAAGTAAGTGATGTCTCGGCACCAGGTATATGTTCATCAATGAATGGTATCAACAATATCTAAACTTGATTTATTAGTTTCGACCGTGATATACAAACATGATCTTACACTTACCCATCCTATTCAACATCTGACAGACATTATTACAGCACAGAGCGAGCCAAACGTAATGGCGGCTGAAACATAATTTATTCGGCCAACTGTGCACGCGGATAGTTTATAACCCACTCGTAAGAATTTGTGGATCCCCAATGTTATTTCTTTATGCAATGAATGTATAACTATCTAGAGTGATTTTTGGATAGAACTTTCTTTTCAATAAATAGCGTTATCATACAATTTTGTAGTTGATGTACAGAAATTTATATTCATAAATTCGTTCCCCGAGATATACTTCCATAATTAGAAATAGCAGCAGACCACGAATATTTATGAGTGAATATAGAGACTATAGCATTTGAGTGTACAACCCCATTAGCTTTGAGGTTTTAAGACGTTTGTTCATTAGTTTGGGAATTTTAACACCTTTTGCCCCATTTCTTTGTCAATATAGAAACCTTTCGGGCCATTTGTGTGTAAATTTTCTCCTTGCTAGCGATAGCATTCCTATAATTCTAGGAGGAACCGGCCTTTGGCTGGATATTTTTCTACTGGAACTCTACCAAAATCCAAGAAGGGGCAGGGGAGGTGTACCCCGGGGGCATATTTCCGAAGTGAAGACTAGTATATATCATGGGCTAAATTAGGACCAATCAGAGGGTGCAATGACAGTGACGTCACCCACACGGGGAAGAGCCTGTCTGTCTGTCACTCTCTCTCTTTCTCTCTCTGTGGGTGAGGAGCCTGCCTCTCTCTCTCTCTCTCTCTCTCTCTCTCTCTGGTAAATAAAAGAAGTATTCATCAAGTATAACATTCAAACTATTTATTTCAAATATTAACTACATTAACCCATTAAGCGCGCGCAGGGTGTAGCGAACACCACAGTTCTGGGCGGCAATATTAGGCTCCATTCCTGCCTATAATCGTAATTTTACGATAAATATCGTTATTACTTATTCATATGCGCCTATTTTACCTTTAATATGAAGATAGTAACCTGTGACAACAATAAAACAAGTGGGAATATCATTTTTCTGGTCAAAATCGCAAATTGTAAGCGAGCGGTTCATTCATGAAGTGTGAGAGAGCTGGCAGCACACCCACCTCTCTCGAGGATTGAAGCAGTACTGAGCTACTCCGTCACACCCTCCCGGTCTTTACCTTACGTAACAGACACATGAACACACACTAGGATCAGTCTGGAGATGTTTACAAGAAAATATACCAATAAATAAGGGAATAACAGGGAAAATAGGTGATAATTGAAGAGGGGGGGAAGGATGGGATGTGGAGGAGTGATATTAGGTATGGAGGAAAAAAAAAAAAAAAAAAAAACTTCTTAGCCCACTAAACCCCAGCTAGTTAATAATAAATGTACCACCCAGGACCGGCAGGTTGTGATTTTTTTTTTCTCCAGAAAACACCAGGAATGGGTTAGAAATTAAGGAAAACCCACAAAAAACGATCCCCTAGGTCATTAAGGGGTCCTACGGTGCGCCCGAAAGTCGGAATTAACATGGGGAAATGGGCAGGCAAAAACAGGTTTTTGCGCGCTCACGCGCACGCGGTTGGACTTTGAGAGTTTTCAACCATCGGCATTGTTGCGTGGGATACTTACACAGTTCCCATACAAATCTGAGCCCTCTAGGTGCCATAGGACCAGAGTCATTAACCAGGACGCACCTTATGCGTCCCTGGGGTTACAAATTTTTTTTTTTTTTTTTTTTTTTTTTATATTCCAACTACTCCCTCTCGGGCATAGGCTGAGAGCCTGTACATTCAACCGCTCAACACGGTGAAGCCCGTGAGGTATTGTTCCAGCCTGGGGAGTGAGACATGTGAAGCATCCATCATGGCTCGAAGCAGCTCCATCTCTGAAGCGGCCGGTTGCTTCGCTCAAGTGCTTCACCGTCTCATCCTCCAGACTCAGACCCTCACTCTCAGAACGCCACCTATTGAGCAGTGAACACACTAGGCATTGTCCCCCTGTAACATATTTTGAATATGGGAATATTCATACAGTGTTATTTAATCAGGGAACAATGAGGGTATTTTTTTGGCATTTCGGTGGGCTTTGTGGTAATGCACTGATACTAGGTACTGGGGCTGGGGCTCGGTGGGTTAAGTGCTACTGGGGCCTTTTAAAATGTTTTTTTTAGGCCTTCGCTCTTAACCTAAGACGTGCGCATGGGGGGTATGAGACACCACACGCCTGTGCGCACGTATTTGAGCTGTTCCCATCACTAACATCGTTATTTTACTATAAATAACATTAATACTTATCCATATGGGCCTATTTTAGGTTGATTATAAAGGTATTAACCTGTTACAGCAATAAAACCAGTGGAAACAGCGTTTGGATGGTCAAAATCGGCGATACAGGCCGGGAGTTACATAATGTATGGCTGAGGCAACCTCCCTCCCCTCCTCCCCCTCCCCTTGTCTGGAGAGACACTGTTACGCAATAGTCTCTCTCGCTCTTTCCCACGCTTGGTAACAGTGATGACAACGCCCTGCTACCAACTCGCTAATGTTAGCACGAAAATAGACCACAGAATAAGGGAATAACAGGGAAAATAGGTGATAACTGAAGGAGGGGAGGTGGAGGAGTGATATTTGGCATGGCCCAGGGGCAAAAAAAAAAAAATTTTTTTTTTTTTTTTTTAGGCCCAGGATCTTAAGAGTCTTCCCGCAGTCGCCCGGGGAAACTCTTAAGAGTCTTCCCGCACTTGCCGGGTTAAGAGCTTTCTCGCCGTTGCCCAGTAAAACCTCTTAAGAAGGTTCTCGGCGTTCCCAGGTTAAGGATACATTATCATTGTGCTATGTTATGGTTATGAGTTAATAAGAGTACCGTATTACGCGTATCGCGTATGTATGGACATAAATTCCTTGACAATTTTAGAAGGCACAATATTATTTCACTGGCGAACTATATTGATAAACTGCTGACATTCGCTAGTCTGTATTTTCCAGCTGATGATAATGTTACTATATTGGTTACTCAGCTATTATGTAGATTTTGTAGCGAAATCGTTTGGTATATTACGAAAACTTGGCATTAATTCGACACAGATATATAGATATAGATATTTTCCATAAATTATCGAGAAATCCGTTGCTAAGGGATTCAATTTACCATCAGCTGAAATATAACTGACTATATATTTAATGCTCGCAGTCTTGTTATTTTTGTATCATTTAGGTGTTCAAGTAGCCCTAACCACGACTGTACTTAGTTACATTAATACTCATTAACATATCACGTCATAATACTACTTTGAGGATCGATGACGCACTTTATTGTTTTCTGACTATTCTTAGACGATTATATTCAGATTAGGAAGGATATATGGAAGTAATTGGGTTTATTGAGATTTATTATACACTTTTAATTCACATAGATCCTTCCTAAGCTGTCTACAATCTTCTAAAGATATATCCAAAATAAACTGCTAAAACGCGTCATATTCTCAAGGGTTTAGCATTCCGACAACAATATTTAGTAATAGGAAGATGACAACCAAACTCGTGATAGAAATCATCGTATTTTCATATTGGAAGACGTTTCGACATATTCATGACATCATCAGTAATCTGTGAACAATAATTTACATATTGAAATTTACAATACAAATATAGAAACTACTTGCAAATTACCAATACCTAAACAGTAAAACTACATATACTAAATATAAAAGACTGCACGATAAAATAGTGTGGACAATCCGAAGATAATAAGAAATGCTGAAATAAGTGTTCATATCTATCAAGGAACTATCGAAAGGGTTAATCTAGTTTATAATTGTCAGTCCATTTATCACAACTAGGTCAAAGTTAAAATGGTGATATAATGTGGAACGAAAACAAAAACATAAGTGATAATTAGAGATTAGTGGTAATTATCACCTATGTTTTGAGGTCAGGAAGACCCTGAACAATGTTTATCATTTCCTTACACAATGCTCAAGACAAGTATATCGCCATGTTTGTTTTTAGGTTAATATAAAAACAACCTAAATGGATAAATAGCAAATGTTTTGATCTTATAGGTAAAAATAGGGGTATATATAGAAATACACAGAAAGGGGTAACTCATTCATTACGCTGTTAAATTTTGGTGTCCCTATTACAGAATGGACATAGATTCCTTGGAAAGGGTACAACGAAGAATGACAAAAATTATCCATAATATTAGAAATCTTCCATAATTATTATGAAGAAAGGTTGAAAAAACTAGGCTTGCATTAGTTAGAGAGACACAGAGTTAGAGGGGATATGATAGAGGTGTTCAAGTGGGTTAGTGGGACAAATATAGGGGACATGAAAGATGTACTGAAGCTCGGTGATAGCGAAAGAATTTGAACAAATGGTTTCAAATTAGATAAATTTAGTTTCAGAAAAGATATAGGCAAATATTGGTTTGGTAACAGAGTTGTAGATAGGTGGAATAGGCTACCAAGTGCTATAGTGGGATCAAGAACGATAGAGAGCTTTAACGCCTTATGAGCGGGCCCATCAGTAACTTCTACTACCCGCCAAGCGGGTGATTTTTACCCTAAACGACCTTGTTTCCGTGCTCTTTTTCATGCATAAACAAGAGCCAGAGCGTAATACAATTATGTATCCCTGAAAGGGCGATAATTGAGCTTTCCAATGACACCAGAACCATCCTTCTACGACCACGCATTCTCTTGCAACGATCGTGCAAGAATAAGGAAAAATCCCTAAAATACGGTAATTTCCTTTCATAATTCCCTGTGTAGCGAGGCAGTGAGTGTGGGTGTGTGTGGAGTTGGGCCCAGTGCTGGCGCGGGAGCCGTGCCGAACGGTCAGAGCCGACCTACGCTCCTCCCACCGCTCGTCTCTCTCTCAGAGCCAACTATTGCTCAAAATTGCACACCGCCTGAAGTCGGTCCCTGCCACATAGTCCTTTCTTCTCTAGACCGACTTAAGTCCGGCGCCGCCAGACAAGGGTTAAGATAAAATTAGATAGACATATGGACGAAATAGGTTACGTGTGAGGGGGATCTGCCTGATTTTTGCTAATCGGCTCTCTGCAGAATTATGACGACCTCTGACCGTTTTGGTAAGGTCGTTCCTCATGGTGTTAGTGAGTTAGGCCTATAATTAGGCTTTATAATTAGGGTTGGGTGTGAGAGGGATCTGCCTTGTGTGGGCCAATCGGCTTTCTGCAGACTCCCATCTTCTTATTTTCTTATGTTATCCATATATATATATATATATATATATGTTTCTAGTCTCTCAGTGGGGATCAAACCATCGACCATCAGGACGATAGCCGACGCTTTAATCAATTACACCACGGCAGTCATCAATTACACCACGGCAGTCTAGACTGCCGTGGTGTAATTGATTAAAGCGTCGGCTATCGTCCTGATGGTCGATGGTTCGATCCCCACTGAGAGACTAGAAACATTTAGTGGGTCACGTGTATTTGTGATATATTCTCAATATATATATAATATATATATATATATATATATATATGCGAATATGCTTCCACACTAAAGGTGTGTAGAAAAGGGTAGGTTCACTGCACAAAGTTTAATTTTTTTTAGTGCTAAAATTAAATTGCATCTAAAATATATTGCATGCACAAAATAAGGGTTTAAAAAGTATGTCCGAGTATCTTATTAGAAGGCTCGGACTGTTGTGTACATATTAAAATAATGTTTATGTAAAATTATGTTTAACACTTTTACATAAACATTTTTTTAATATGTACACAACAGTCCGAGCCTTCTAATAAGATACTCGGACATACTTTTTAAACCCTTATTTTGTGCATGCAATATATTTTAGATGCAATTTAATTTTAGCACTAACATTTTTTGAACTTTGTGCAGTGAACCTACCCTTTTCTACACACCTTTAGTGTGGAAGCATATTCGCATATATTTTTACCACAAGAATCAATATTTTTCATGTTTTATATATATATATATATATATATATATATATATATATATATATATATATATATATTACTTTATTTTAAATGTCATTTAAACCTCTGAAGTGCGCATGGGGGGTATGAGACACCTCTGCCTGTGCGCATGTATTTGAGCTGTTTCCATCATTAAAATATTTATTTTACCATAAATAGCATTAATACTTCTCCATATGCGCCTATTATAGGTTGATTATAAAGGTATTAACCTGTTACAACAATAAAACAAGTGGAAACAGCGTTTGGATGGTCAAAATCGGCGATACAGGCCGGGAGTTACATAATGTATGGCTGAGGCAACCTCCTTTCCCGCCACTTTTCCCCAAGTCTGGAGAGACACTATCGATCGATACTCTCTCTCTCTCTTGCACTCGCTTGCTAACAGTGATGACAATGCCCTGCTTGCAACTCGCTAATGTTAGCACGAAAATATACCACAGAATAAGGGAATAACAGGGAAAATAGGTGATAACTGAAGGAGGGGAGGAAAGTGGGGAAGGAGGGGAGGTAGAGGAGTGATATTTTGCATGGCCCAGGGGCAAACATTTTTTTTTTTTTTTTTTTCGGTGTTTTAAATTGATTTTTTTTCCTGACTCTTAAGAGTCTTCCCGCAGTCCGCCGGGGGAACTCTTAAGAGTCTTCCCGCAGTTCCCGGGTTAACACATTAACCCGTGGAGCCCCGGCTAGTTTTGTAATGTTTGTTCACCAGAACCCGGCCGGTTTTCAAAAAATGGTTTTATTCCAGAAACAATAGCGAATGGGTTAGGAATGAAGGAAAAACCACGAAAAACCGCTCAAAAAGCTTAAAGAATGGTCCTACAGAGCCCCCGAAAACGTATTTTACAAGAGTAAAAAATTGAAGGCAATTACCCCAAAAAAACAGGTTATTGCGCGCTCACGCGCACGCACGTGGACTTTGAGAGTTTTCAACCATCGGCACGGTTGCGTGGGATACGTACACAGTTCCCATACAAATCTGAGCCCTCTTGAGTGGCTACACCTGAGGTTACGGTCGGCGCAATTAGGGTGACGCGTCAGACGCGTCGCTGGGGCTGTGCGGGTTAAAGGGCATAGCTCGCCAAAAATCTCATCCTGTTTTTGTCACTCTTCAAAGCATGTTAATTTGACATATAATGCACATGTGTTTTGATTTTTTATAATTTTTACCCTAAAATAGAAAACAAATTCACATTAGATATTTCTATTTTGAGGGGGGGTGAAGGGCCACCTTTGAAAACACAGCCGAAATTAAGACCAGTTCACAGTGGTTCACAAGTTAGCCTGGATTTGTTTTACAGACTAACCAATGCTACACTCATTCCAGCTCCAATTCTTGCTAATTAGCTTATATTCTATGTATGACTCCATATTTACCTTCACCTTTGTCAATTGTACCCACCTACAGCCTTGGGCAGTTGACAATAAATATCCAAGAGATAAATAAATAACCAGTTCTGTCCCAGGTTACCAAAACTAAAAACAAAATAGTGCTAGATCCATTCTCAAAAGTTGCTAGAATGTCGCTAGATAGTGAAATACTGGCAACAATACAGTATATAGAATAATACCATGATCTCTCTAATATTGTTCAATATCGCTAATATTCCTAAAATATAACTAGAATTCATGTCACTGGATGCAAGAAAATGCTATTAGATCGAAGTAAATTCCTCCAGATCTAGCTATACATATGCTACATTGGCACTCCTGTTTGTTCAAGAGATTAGCCCTTTGAAATGACCGCTATGGGTAAGTTTATATTGTAGGGTTACCGCCAGGTGTTAGCATCTAGACGCCATCTTGACTCCGCTATACTAGTATGTTATAACATACTTTGTTGTTTCTCCTTTTCACACAAGATTATACAGTCAACCCCCATTAAGACCGAGAGATAGGTTCCCAGCAAAGTTAGGTCAAAGCGAATTTTGGTTTTAATGAGCCCTAAATACAGTATAGGCCTACTGTACCGGTCATGGTACTCAATTCTTGGTGATCGAATTACTAATATATATATATATATATACACACACACACACATAAGGTATGCAAACCTATGCATGTACAGTTTCTTCACAGTATAGCCTACTTCCTTACTTGATTACATATTGTAACATTACCAAACTAATGAGATATAAGAACAGTTCCTCCAGCTACACAGGAATATACCCCTTTGCCTTCTAGAAGTAGATTTTATTCTTTATCCCACCAAATTATTGTTATTTATAGTTATTTTCTGCATTCGTATTATTATAAGTAGTGGTAGGTTAGACTTGCTAACGATGTATCGAAATACAGTCGTGATTTAACTGATATTGGTTCAAATGATAGGTATATGACCTGTTTTAACGTTTTCTATAATAGCGCAAACAGCAACGATTTCTTTAATAGCATTTATGAGACTCGTGTAAAAATATTGAAAATATAGTTTAGCAATACGAATTATTCTCCCTAATTTACGCTACAGTATATCACATAATAGTAATTGGCGCTTACACAACATCAGAATGCATCTGTGAACGAAGTCTTAATGGAATATGTCACAAAATAATCGAGAATTTACGTAGATACATTCGAGCTTGACGAACAAGTGAGTGAGTGAGCAAGGCAAAAGTCTGGTGGCCGTTGGCAACTCGATTTGTGAATGGTACCATATATAGGATAATTTTAACTAGATACCAGCGAGAATAAAAACCCCAATTAAATTGTATTATTTCCGGCTATATGGACAATTTAGGTTATTTCCAATGTTCTCTACTATAATTTAGTAATATATGAATCATTATGTGATAGGTAAGACATCCCTTCGTTTTCCATGGGGATATATTTCTTCCTGCTTCTTTGTGACTTTCCCTAAAAGAGAGGAAGCCGATACAAAGGCGTGGCTGGGATAGGAATACTCGACCGACCCCCATAAGAAAAAGAAGACAGATGAGCCGATTCCCAAATACAATTGTATTTTTTCCGGCTATATGGATTATTTAGGTTATTTCCAATGTTCTCTACTTTCATTTACTAATATATGAATCTTTATGAGATAGGTAAGATATCTGTTATGCCAGGTTTTTACTGGGGTTTAATTGGTTTTGATCAAGTGGGCTCTTCCTAACTGGAGAAGTTATATTGTTTTACCACAGACACAGAAAGAGAAAGACAATAGAGGATAATTATCACAAGACGTGTATTCATTTTCCGTTTATTTGCACAAGAATATCGCATACGTAAAAACTAGAACAATAATGGTCAAGAACAAAACAATTAAAGTGCACGAACGAGGCTCCACTACGTGTGACTCGCAAGGCTGGATTATTCTATGCAATATCTAAGTAAGTATTAGGGACCGCTTTCTAACTGAAAGATTACACTTGTCCTGTATTTATTTCAGAGATAAGAATATCACTCCTTTCAATCGAGGATTTACACTTGTGCTTAGAAAGGTTATATAGTAATTATATATGTGATCTTTTGGTATTTACGCGTAGAGTTGTTCTGGAATTTGGGAGCTAAACGTAATTATTTCTCTGATGTTAAATCACTGTGGTACTTGCGCATAAGTTAACTTGAATTGATTTGTTATCAACTTTAACAAAATTATTATCAGTAATCAGTACTTCCCTGATTTCTTTGGGTTTCACTAGAACTTCCTTTCTCTCGATTTTTGCTTAGGTGCGTAGTATCTGATGTTTCTAGAATACTTCTTATCATATACGCAGTGGATATATTTTAATTACTTTCACTTTTGATCTTTGTATCTTTCTCTCTGATAATACGCCAAGTATATTTTCTTTTCACAATTAGATCTTCAATATCTTTTACGGTATAATAACTTCACTTTCGATATGTAGAATAATTAATCCAATGGGTGTAGAATTAGTAATCCAATCTTGGGTAGATCCGCTGGCCGTGGGGTTGTCCTGACGTGACTGGGTTAGCACAGTTTAACTCGAGTACTTGGGTTTGAGACCTTAAATCCTATGTTACCTAGCCCAAGCCGTGGCAACAATAGAATCAAGCTAACGCAGGAGTAACTCCTGACAACTCTGGTCTTTATAAATACTTTGATGAATTACTTGCAGTTTGGTCTATCCCGGATAAAGCTTGGTAGTACCTGACTGTCTGCTTATATCCACAATAGCACCGGGGTTGGGGTTGGCCGATAATATTAGATTACTTCACCTGGAAGGTGAAAACAGCTTGTTGATACCCACTCAAAATAATTATTATCCGTGGGTGGCTACAGTCTAGTAATTGTGTCTACGCCTTGCGATCAACTGAAGAACTCTTCAACTGTGCCCTCAACCTTTGAACCTGTCCTTTTACCCGAGGTGTCAAGAACAGCTCTAGATTGAGATGTCGATCCTAAAATCTTCCGTCATAGTCATACCGTTTCTCAGGGCCTCGGGGGTGATGTGGTTGAGCATCAGAAAGGCGCCTAGGGGTGGGGTATTGTAGGGCGGTTGAGTCTGTGTGGCCTGGAGGTGGGGTGACATCTGCTAACTGTATATCTCGGCTTCTCTGGTCATGGCGGCGAGGTGGTTATGCGCTAGAGTGGGGTGGGGGATGTCTGTGTGAGAGAAGAAGAAAGAAGAAGGTGGGCATCTTGGGCTTTGGTAAGTTATATTTGTCCTTCTGGTTTGTTCTGGAGCTGCTTAGGTGGTTTGTAAGCTGGAGGTAGATGGTGTGGACAGTGGTTGCAAGTTTGTAGGTTTGAGATGTTGCAAGAGTGTAATCGGCGAGAAACTGATCGTTGTTCTCTATATAATTGTTTGTCCTCCGTTTGCCCTCCAGTCGTTTTCTTTGATGCGGGGAAGGTGTGGTAGAGAGAGAAAACGGCTTGGTGGTGGTGAATGCTGGGGTAACTGTGTCTCTGTTATTGATAGAGGTGTTGGTGGTGGTGTGGCAACATTGTTGGTGGAGATGGTGGTGGTGGTGAAGGTAAAGGTGGAGGTTTCGGTATGGTGGCTGTGGTGATGGTGTTGGTGATGGTGGTGGAGATGGTGGAGGTAGGGGTGGGGATCTCGGTATGTTGGCTGCGGTGGTGAGAATGTTTTTCTGTTATTTCACTTCCTTCTTTCCCATCAAAGCCACGACCTCGTGGCTGGAGCTGGTCACACCAGGCATTTTCCTGGTGGAAACAAATTTCCATTTATCGAGATGTTCCCACCATGTCCTTGAGCTTCCATCTGCTGGTTTGCTGAGGTTAGCATAAAGAGCTATGCAAGGTATCTCCGTATATGTCCCGAGGGCTGCTTCTAGTTGATGTAGGGACTTAATATTCTTAGTTACGTCATTTGTTTGGGTCCCGATGATTTTCTTGATGTAAGGACCACTTCTGGGAATGTGGGTTGTTGCAGGCGTAGTTTTGGTTGAGATGTTGTTTTTCTTAATCCTTGTGGGAGTCAGGGAACCCTTTTTGTTGACTGGGTTTTGATGGATTACAGTGATGATGGATGAGGGCGCTGGAATTACGTGAGTATTGCTTGCTATCTTCAAGGTTGGAGCGAACATGGATGATTAATCGGAGATGAAAGGAACAGGGGCCGATCGACGAATGTTGTGTGCAGGTGGGTGTTTTAGCCCGACTTTATCATAGGAGGAGAGATTATCTTCGGCGGATGGGGCAGGTGAAGAAGGGATGGAGGAGGTTCATGTGATTTCGGAGGTGCTGAAGGTGATGTGGTAGACATGGAGGCTGTTGGTGAAGATGTAGAACAGGCTTTACCATAAAAGCCGGTGGAGTTAGGTGGTCGAGGATGTGGAGGCTTCTGAGGTGGCTGTGGTTGGATGTTGACTTTTTTCTTCTTTGGTGATTTGGCTTTAGGAGACGTGGCTTTAGCCTGATGGTTATGGCTTTTGTTCCTGATCGCTATTTTGATTTTTGGAATCCTTCTAGGGGAGTCTTCTGGAACGTCTTCATTCTTAGCTAGGTGGTAGATGGGTGGAGTTTTTCCGGGCACAAGCTCCCTCGCCGAGGCCATAGAACTGGGCGGGGGAGGCTCAAAAAAATCTTGAGGAGGATCTTCCATCTCTTCTACTTCTTCCTCTTGGTCGTCATGGTCTTCCATCTCCTCTATTTCTTCTTCCTCTTGGTCTTCATCGATGGCTTGAATTTGGTACATTTCCGGGGGACAGTATTCTTCATCGTGGTACTCGATGCAGTCCTTTTCTTTAGCCGGGTGGTAGATGGGTGGAGGTCTCCACGACACAGGCTCCCTCGCCGAGGCCATATAAATTGGCGGGGGAGGCTCAAAAAAATCTCGAGGAGGGTCTTCCATCTCTTCTACTTCTTCTTCCTCTTGGTCTTCATGGTCTTCCATCTCTTCTATTTCTTCTTCCTCTTGGTCTTCATCGATGGCTTGAATTTGGTAAATTTCCTGAAGACAGCACTCCTCACATTGTCACTCAATGTCCATTGTCTTAGCTGGGTCCCAGGTGTCAGGGATCGGGTAAGCGGATCGCAAGCTTCCCAACTGAATGGATAATTTAACCTAATGAGCTCTTGAGGGTGAGTGTTCCAGGGTACAGGTGCCATTGCCGAGGCTATCTCTAGGTACAGGCGAAGATCCTGAATTTCAAAAAAAATTTGAGGGCCTCGGTTTTCCTGTTGGTTGTTCTGGTAAGATCGACCAGGATGATGGTGATTAGGGTAGCTTCGCAGATTTCCTTGTGGGTGGCCTGACAAGAGGGGTTGGGGGCGGCCTTGGGATGAGTACTGCGATCTTTTCCTTTGTTTCTTGGTTTGTCCGGGTCTTCGGTACACTTGAGGGTGCGTGGGAGGATTTCTGATGGCTTCTATTGTGGAAGTTTTAGGCTGGCTGGCCAACAGCTTGTGAATAGTGATGATATCCTTTGTAAAACCCACGGGATCGTGGATATCAAAGTATTCCCTAATATTTGAGGGAAGGATCCTTAAGAGCACACAGAACACCTGTTGCTGTTGTTGCTCATAAGTGTACAGAGGGTAAGCACGTTTTACCTGTCGGCTCACTATTCTCAAGGTACTGTTTAGGTTCCCTCCGTACTTGATTTCATTGATTTTGGCTGCAACGGGGCCTAGTGATGGCTGAACAGCGTTGATCACAATATTCCGAAAGTTGTCCCATGTCAAATATGGGTGTACATGTTCGGCTACCAGGGGCACGGCCTTCCCCAGGTGAATTAATAAACCATAGACCTTCCTTTGGTCGGTCGGGTATGCCAGGCTAATTAGCAGGCTGACCATCTCTAGGTACGTGCGAATATCCTGAGTTTCCGCGTCATACGTCGGTATGGGGAATTTTGGATCCATGATGACGTGTGTGCTCTCTATCCCTTTCCTGATTACTGTGTCAAACAACTTCCTTCCCGAATCAAGAACCACCAGCTGCCGCCAATGTTATGCTAGGTTTTTACTGGGGTTTAATTGGTTTTGATCAAGTGGGCTCTTCCTAACTGGAGAAGTTATATTGTTTTACCACAGACACAGAAAGAGAAAGACAATAGAGGATAATTATCACATGACGTGTATTCATATTCCGTTTATTTGCACAAGAATATCGCATATGTAAAAACTAGAACAACAATGGTCAAGAACAAAACAATTAAAGTGCACGAACGAGGCTCCACTACGTCTGACTCGCAAGGCTGGATTATTCTATGCAATATCTAAGTAAGTATTAGGGACCGCTTTCTAACTGAAAGATTACACTTGTCCTGTATTTATTTCAGAGATAAGAATAGCACTCTTTTCAATCGAGGATTTACACTTGTGCTTAGAAAGGTTATGTAGTAATTATATATGTGAACTTTTGGTATTTACGCGTAGAGTTGTTCTGGAATTTGGGAGCTAAACGAAATTATTTCTCTGATGTTAAATCACTGTGGTACTTGCGCATAAGTTAACTTGAATTTATTTGTTATCAACTTTAACAAAATTATTATCAGTAATCAGTACTTCCCTGATTTCTTTGGGTTTCACTAGAACTTCCTTTCTCTCGGTTTTTGCTTAGGTGCGTAGTATCCGATGTTTCTAGAATACTTCTTATCATATACGCAGTGGATATATTTTAATTACTTTCACTTTTGATCTTTGTATCTTTCTCTCTGATAATACGCCAAGTATATTTTCTTTTCACAATTAGATCTTCTATAACTTTTACGGTATAATAACTTCACTTTCGATGTGTAGAATAATTAATCCAATGGGTTTAGAATTAGTAATCCAATCTTGGGTAGATCCGCTGGCCGTGGGGTTGTCCTGACGAGACTGGGTTAGCACAGTTTAACTCGAGTACTTGGGTTTGAGACCTTAAATCCTATGTTACCTAGCCCAAGCCGTGGCAACAATAGAATCAAGCTAACGCAGGAGTAACTCCTGACAACTCTGGTCTTTATAAATACTTTGATGAATTACTTGCAGTTTGGTCTATCATGGATAAAGCTTGGTAGTACCTGACTGTCTGCTTATATCCACAATAGCACCGGGGTTGGGGTTGGCCGAGAATATTAGATTACTTCACCTGGAAGGTGAAAACAGCTTGTTGATACCCACTCAAAATAATTATTATCCGTGGGTGGCTACAGTCTAGTAATTGTGTCTACGCCTTGCGATCAACTGATACTGAATAACTCTTCAACTGTGCCCTCAACCTTTGAATCTGTCCTTTTACCCGGGGTGTCAAGAACAGCTCTAGATTGAGATGTCAATCCTAAAATCTTCCGTCATAGTCATACCGTTTCTCAGGGCCTCGGGGGTGATGTGGTTGAGCATCAGAAAGGCACCTAGGGATGGGGTATTGTAGGGCGGTTGAGTCCGTGTGGGTGTGTGGCCTGGAGGTGGGGTGACATCTGCTAACTGTATATCTCGGCTTCTCTGGTTATGGCGGCGAGGTGGTTGCGCGCTACAGTGGTGTGGGGGATGTCTGTGTGAGAGAAGAAGAAGGTAGGCATCTTGGGCTTTGGTAAGTTATATTTGTCCTTCTGGTTTGTTCTGGAGCTGCTTAGGTGGTTTGTAGGCTGGAGGTAGATGGTGTGGACAGTGGTTGCAAGTTTGTAGGTTTGAGATGTTGCAGGAGGAGTGTAATCGGCGAGAAACTGATCGTTGTTCTCTATATAATTGTTTATCCTCCGTTTTCCCTCCAGTCGTTTTCTTTGATGCGGGGAAGGTGTGGTAGAGAGAGAAAACGGCTTGGTGGTGGTGAATGCTGGGCTAACTGTGTCTCTGTTATTGATAGAGGTGTTGGTGGTGGTGTGGCAACATTGTTGGTGGAGATGGTGGTTGTTGATATGGGTATATATATCGGGTTCTTAATGAGACACACTGGATAGGGGTTCACATATATTGGGGGAGTCTGGTTACATGCCTCTTGTCGTCAAGGGAGGTTTAGGAAGCCATGCCTTGATATCGGCTCGCCTGTAGATTATATATTGAGCTTACAATATTATTACCAATATTGTAACATCCTCTCTCTTTTGAGAAGATAGCTACCAGTGAAATTGGTATTATAAGAATAATTATATTTTGACATTTCGAGGTCCCCTAGGATTATTAAGTAATGCTTATTCTATTATGGCACATGAGCTAGAGTAATAATAGTACCAATATGATTTATAAAATTGTACAGTACTATGATTTGTTAAGTTACTGGTACTGTACTGTATACAGTATGTTACCGGTACAGTAATTAGTGTTTTAGTACAGTATGGAATGTGATTAATTTTGTTAGAATATTAATCTATTAGTATGTAAATATGAGATATGAAGTAGATGAGGTATATTAGTCAAATCTATTGATATGGTATTACAAGACTAGGTGAGGTAGGTTAATTATTAGTTGATAATACTGTTCTACATGAGAATATCCACAAATAGTGAATATATATGATACAAAAATATATTGTATACCCTTGCGCCAATTAAACATAAAGAATCTATTTTATGAGATTATATGGGATTAGTAATTGTTGGTATATTAGTAAAGTTAGTACATTAGAACATTAATATTCAATGTTCTGAAAATTACAAAATGTTTCATGCAAAGTTATTGGTTATATCATGCAGGATTAGTAAATTAGTAACAAAGGTTATATGATTGCCTTAAATTTATAGATCCTGATACCCAGTACCATACTCAAAATCATCCAATCTCTTTCCTTTCGCATTACAATTTCTTTGCATACCGATCTGCATTATAATATCCTTACACTCCCATTCACATTACAAAACCTTTATCATTCAGACTGTAATGTTAGGTTACTCCTCATTCAGTGGCTTCAGTCGTATTCTCACTCACCTACTCCGTTTAGATAATCTTTCTCATCCTGTAACATTCTCATCCAGCATTTCCATTTCTGCCAGTGCCTCATCTCATACCAGTATTGGACTGTTAGTCAGACATGCAATCAGTCATACCGGTACTGTACTCTTACCTGGTCATGTCAAACTCTCGGTACCTGGTAGGTAATACATTCCTATTCCGTCTCACGCTCGTCCTGTTCTCATGTGTAGTGACAGGTTCATCAAGTCTACTTTGTATGTATCTCACATGTCTGTTGTTTGTGTAGACTGGAACACATATGTCTGTATAATTCCTATCTGTAGATCTAATGGTTGTGGTGTTGTCTGTATTAGTGACTTTTCCATTATTTCTTATGTCAGCGTTTTCACTTGTCATCCGTAAATTACCTCTATTTCGTCTTATCGCTCCATTTTCTGTCTCCACTTCATACGATCGCTCGTCTAATCTCCTGGTTACAACTCCTCGTTCCCACTTCTTCTTGCCTAGTGATGTTGGCTTGATTCGCACCACGTCACCTTCAACCAATGGTTCCAAAACTCTCGAACCTTTGTCGTAGTACTTCTTGCTTTTGAGATCTTTCAGCATCTTCTTCCGCTTCACTCGCTCCAACATAATTCCTTTCGGCTCCAACAACTTGCTAGTAGTCGGCAGTAACATCCTCGTACGTCGACCAAAGTTGAATTGCGCTGGACTCTCTTCCAAATCTTGCATAGGCGTATTTCTGTAGTCTAGAATCGCCAAAAACGGATCTTCACCACTCTCGACAGCTTTCTTGATTAGTTTCTTCGCCGTCTTGACCGCTGATTCTGCTTTACCGTTAGACTGGGGATGATGTGGGCTGCTCGTTCGATGTTCAAAGTCATACTTCTCCGCGAATTCTTGAAATTCTTCACTGCTGAACTGCGGACCATTGTCACTAACTAGTACATTTGGCAGTCCATATCTTGCAAAGTGCGCCTTCAACTTCCTGATAACAGCGCTTGACTTAGTGCTTTCCAGGTAGTCAACTTCCCAGAAATTACTGAAATAGTCTACTGTAACAAGATAGTTGTGACTCTTGATTGTCATAAGGTCTACACCTACTTTCTCCCATGGTCGGCTGGTTTGCTCATGAGTCATCAGAGGTTCTTTTTGTTGAGCTGTAGAGTATGTGTTACAAATTTCACACTCTGAAATGAATTGCTTCATCTCTGCATTCATTCCTGGCCAAAACAAACATTCTCTTGCGCGTCGTAGACAACCTTCAACTCCCATATGTGACTAATGTATAGCGGACTTCATCTACTGACGTAGACTGGTAAGAATTACAACACGTTCTCCCTTGAAGATCAATCCATCTTGAAATGACAGTTCTGCTCGTACATTAAAGTATGGTTTCAGTATGGTCTATACTTCACTCTTGTCTTCTGGCCATCCTTTGAGAATTATCTCCTTCAATAGTTGCAATGCTTCATCTTCCTCAGTTGCTCGACGGATTTCTTGCAATCGTTCACTTCGGATGGGTACGTAGTCTGTCATGTTGATCTGTTCAAACACCTCTTCCTGCATATCTCTTGTGTTTTGCAGATAAGCTCTTGATAGAGTGTCGGCTAGATACATTTCTTTGCCCTTCTTGTGAACAATCTCGACATCATACTGTAGTATCCTCATCAACATCCCTTGCAGTCGTCTTGGTACACTTGACAACGGCTTATTTTGGATAGCTTCTAGAGGTTTATGGTCGCTCTGGATTGTCGTCTTCCTCCCAAAACAATACTGATGAAACTTGTTCAGTGCAAAGACGATTGCCAAAGTCTCCTTCTCTATCTGCGCATATCGTGTCTCCGTGTCAGTCAGTGCTCGACTTGCAAATGCGATTGGTTTACCCTTTTGAAGTAACGCTGCTCCTAAACTTTTTTGAGATGCATCACATTGAATCTCCAACTTTTGCTCTGGGTTGTAGTACTGTAAGATGGGTGTTTGGGTCATCATCTTCTTGATCCTCTTGAACGCCTCATCGTGTTCTCTTGTCCACTTCCACTCGGTGTCCTTATGGGTCAGCTTCCTCATAGGCTCCATGACATCCGATAGACTGGGTACAAATTTACTCAAGTAGTTCACCATTCCAGACAGTCGTCGTACTGCAGTCACATCCTCTGGTGCTTGCATCTTCACGATTGCTTCAATCTTCTTTGGGTCAGCCATCAGACCATCCCGCGAGATCTTGTGACCTAGAAATGTGATTTCTGTACTACCAAGCTCAGTCTTTGCTCTGTTCAGCCTCAGACCCTTTGCTCGGCATCTGTCCATTAGGTTTCTCAGCTTTGAGTCATGATCCCTTGCAGCTTCTTCATCAGTGTCACCAACTCCAAAGACCAAAATGTCATCAGCAACACAAATTACGCCTTGTAGATCATCCAGAACCAGTTGTAGCTTCTTCTGAAAAATTTCGCTGCTTACAGCCAGACCAAAAGGAAGTCTGTTCCACCTGTATCTCCCATACGGTGTTTGAAATGTTGTCAGCTTGCGTGATTCTTCATCCAACACACAGTGCCAGTAACCATTCTTGAGGTCAAGCTTGGAGAAAACTTTGGCTTTTGCAAGGTCAGGCAGAATGTCGTCGATTACCGGTAGAGGGTGCATCTCTCTTATGAGTGCTTTGTTCAGAGCTTGAGGGTCAATGCAAATTCTCAGATCCCCCGACTTCTTGGTTCCTGCTACCATTCGACTTACCCATTCTGTAGGCTCGTCGACCTTAGTAATGACATTTTCCTGCTTCAACTGCTCCAGTTTCTCTTTAACCTTCGACTTGATGCTCAATGGTACTCTACATGAAGGAATTGCAATAGGTTGCACCGACTCATCCACTGTTAGATGAACATTTCCTGGTATCTTGCCAACTTCATCAGCAAATATGTCTTCGTAGTCTGTTAGGATGTCATTCATTGCACAGATGTTTTCATAGTTAACTGTGATGAATCCCATCTTCTCAGATGCTCGCTTACCAAGAATTGGTGTTACAACCTGTTTTACAACAACAAACTCAACAGAATAGTACCTTTGTGGTTGCTTGCAGTTGCGGACATCAATCCTACACTTTCCCAACGGCTGAATTGTAGTAGAGTTCCACATTTGAAGAGTTGACTCACACGGCTGTAGCTCTGCGTCCGGTACCAGATGACTTGGAATGGCACACTTGCCCCGCTGTCGATCTGGAACTTCACTTTATTACCGTTGACCATGAGATTAGCCATTATGTGTTTTCCTCTGGATCCGGTCGATACGTTCATGATGTATTCCCGTCCTCTTGAGTTATCTTCTGAGTCGTAGCTTTCTTCTGTGTCTCCATCTTCTACCTCATGGACTCTGCGCGATGTCTTCTTTTTGCCTCCTGTCGCTGCGCTTCTTGGTGCTCCGCCGGTCGCTGCATTACTTGGACATTTCTTGGCATAGTGTCCCGTTTTCTTGCATTTATGACATTTGGCATCAGTTGCAGGACAGTTCTTCTTACCCCAATAATGTGCTAAACCACACCAGTCGCACTGCGTAAGGTTAGGCTTAGTCTTTGTTGTTTGTGGATTACTCTTCTTCTTGGGTTTTGCACTGAGTTTGTGTAGAGACTCCTGCTTGTCACTTCGAAATGCTGTCATTGATCTCCTTGAAGTTTCATAGGCAGTACACATCTTAAGTACAACATCTAGAGTTAGGCTATCCTCCCTAAAGAATTTTTCCCGAAGTGTATCCTCTTGGCAACCAAAAACAATTTTATCCCTCTGAAGTTCATCTTGAAGTTCTCCATATCCACAGTGTCTTACCAAAGTCTTCAGCCTAGTGATAACAGATTCCAAGGATTCATCTTTCCTTTGCATGCTATCATGAAAGTTGTACCTCGCCATCAGCTGCTCATCTCTTGGTGAAAAATGCTTGTCAAATTTCCCAATTAATGTTGCATAAGTCAGGGCAGATTCATCTTCTATGCCAAAACATTCGTAGATATCTAGCAGAATGTCACTTCCAGTCAACAATTTCGCTATTTTAATATCATCACTCTTACCCTTCAGACCGTTGCCGATGATGTAAAGATCGAGTTTCTTCTTGTAACGCCTTCACGCCACTGCTTGCTCAATCTCAGACTTGCAGACGAATAAAGGCTGTGAAGTGGATGCCATGACGTCACTCATATCTTTCGACTTTTTTAGGTTAAATCCAAGGATAACTCACTATTTCAGCTGTAGAACTTAGTCAGCAGTACTTCATTCACACGTACACTGCTTACCCAGCTGCCACCATGTTGATATGGGTATATATATCGGGTTCTTAATGAGACACACTGGATAGGGGTTCACATATATTGGGGGAGTTTGGTTACATGCCTCTTGTCGTCAAGGGAGGTTTAGGAAGCCATGCCTTGATATCGGCTCGCCTGTAGATTATATATTGAGCTTACAATATTATTACCAATATTGTAACAGTGGTGGTGGTGAAGGTAAAGGTGGAGGTCTCGGTATGGTGGCTGTGGTGGTGGTGTCGGTGATGGTGGTGGAGATGGTGGAGGTAGGGGTGGGGATCTCGGTATGTTGGCTGTGGTGGTGAGAATGTTTTTTTCTGTTATTTCAATATCCCTTTGTATTCCATGGGGCTATTATTGGAAAACATATTAGAGAAACTGGCACCTCCACAACATGACGAAAGGAATTAGAGTTTGACTGAGGGTGGTATTGTGAAAATATAGGATGTATATGGATATTCGTTAGTTAGATGGTTCAGTGGACTGTATAATAATACCATATAATAGTTTATATCACCTGAAGACTAGCACTAGTGCTGTAGAACTTAGTTGACCTGTTGAGCCGTGATAATGTTACAAGATGGTGTGTGAAACGGGTGTGTTAGCTAATAGGATAGAGATGATGTATAAAGAAGGGGGCCACTATACTTAATGATTGATGAGCTTGATGATTAATGATCTATGGATTACTATGGATAGATGGAGAATTGATGAACTAAGTACTATCACTAATGGGGCGAAAGGTGAGGTGAAAACACGAGAGCGTAGGCAGACGGTCTGGTAGTTGTGGCGGCTAGGGAGAGTGCAGGACAGTGCTGCCGTTTTTCCGCAGTTATTTGGTCCGCTGTTTACAATTTGTTTTAAGAAAACGGAAATATTGATGGAGTAACTTGGTAAGAATTAGGTGTGCACCTTTTTGTCTGTATGTCTGTCAGTTTGTGTGTACGTATATGTCTAGGCATGTATACATTTTATATATGCATATGTAAAGTAGCCCTATGAAGTTCATAGTCTCAGAAAATATAATTATTAAATTATGCAAATGACCACTTGCGAGTTTCGTTCTATAAGGAAGTTGGAGTTGTAGACATCGATATTTAACATAATTATACCAGCTAACATACAGTTATAGTACATTTATAGATATATAAAATCAAATTCAACATACTCTTTAGCCATCCGAAACCTACATTATTATTGCATTTATGTTTACTATCGGTGGTCAATTACATTTCTTTTCAGACTGCTGTAGGAAACATTATCGCTTATATATGTCTTGATTCATCCTCTTTTTACATTATGTATACCGTTCTGTAAATGTAGTTTATACATTAACTGTTGAGCTTCTAATAAATCTAATTAAGATTGTTGGAACTCTGTAAACTGTAGCCAATATTTGGGTATATAACTGTGTAGGTTATATACACCAACAAACAAAATTAGTGTCGCCGCTCCAAAATGTCTACTTTAATTTTGTCTATTAGAATAAGACAAATGTACTCCTCGCACACCTGAACAAAGCTTGGATATATAAGCTTTGTTCAGATGTGTTATGGAATAGTGTTATCTTATAAAACAAAAGAGAACCCTAAGGTAGAGATTTTGGAGCGGCAAACACTAAATTTGTCCCTGAGTGTACATCTATAGTATGTATGTACACTCATGGACACATGATTTTAACCATCCTGTGAATAAATTACGCAAGTATTACATTTTGAATCAACCAGTGTATGTATAATCAATATTTTATGCAATTATCAGTTTGTAAATTTATGGAAAAGTAAGTTTTTTTTCGCATATACTGTATATCATAACATTTTAATTACATAATGTCAATCCTAGGATGGTTAAGAACATATATCCGGGACTATACATGTATATACTGTATATATGTGTTTATAAATATATGCTCCCTGTTTGACCACTCAACCTAGACCTTGGTACTATAGGTAGGCCTAATGATTTCTTGCTCTTAATTACGATTCAAGTTATGTTCACTTATTTTACTAAAGTTGTCTCATCATGTTGTAATCGACGGAATGTGTGTGTTTTTGCGATTAATATAGTGTATTTGTCTTGAATTATGGCATCAGATATTCAGATTGCAACTGTATTATGTGTTACTAGCTTTCATTAACATTTCATGTACTCTGTGATGTTTTATAAGTTGCATGTCCGACACCGATAACGCTCCCTAAAGTGTTGGGGATTGTACTGAGAGGTAATTATAGACCAACCTTTTACAAATATTGGAACAGTTTTATGCAATACGTTATTATTATTTGAGATAGGGAAGAAAAGTGACAAGGAAACAAACCACAGAGATGAGGCCCTGCACGCACCAACAACCACTGCCACCGCGACACCAAGACAAGAGGGCACAAGCGACTCCTCACCACGCTTCGCTCGGGTCACCTGCATCACTCAGGCACTTCCCCCGACCCCAGGAAAGAACATACCTGTGAGGACGGCACCTACTGATGATATACCTAACAAAGATAATCCCTCACGACGTCGTAATAAACAAACCGTGCATAAAGATCAACACACCACGCGCCCTTCTTGCTCAAAGGAGCACCACCGCCATGACGCGGATTCCCAGAAGGGCTACCGCAGCCGGCCCAGACCCTCCTCCAGGCACAGCCGCCCCTCTAGCCCTGAAATGCCCCACCGAGGAGAACGACGAAAGTGGTAAGACCATCTCAGCCTACCTCATCATCAGTAGAGTTGAACAGATACTATTACCTCACTGGTAGGGATAACATCAGAAGACTTGGTAGGCTACTATTAACTGAGAAATTGCCTTGAGGGAGTAAGACACTGGTGGAACTACTTGACGCATTTCTCAAAGGTACCTTGGATTTGCTAGTATTCTTGTTGGACCACACTGGTGACCACCCAACATCTTTACATTGCTTTGGTACAGGATTTACTGTAATTAGAGTACCGGTATGCAATACCGACAAGCGCTCTAGTTCTAGTACACCTACAAAAATAGTAAGGGTAGTTGGAAGAGCGCAAGTCACTGGTGAAACGGCTTCCTTCTCAGTCAGGACTCGTAGTGGAGGGTGTAACGACACTGGTGAAACAACTCCCTACTTAAGTCCTGCAATACGAGAACGTAAGACACTGGTGAAACGGTTAGTACTCGTATAGGCTAACCACAACATCTAACATCAAAGTTATTTCAGAGATTCCTGTAGGAAGTCAAGGTCAAGGATTCGTAGTGGAGGGCGTAAGACACTGGTGAAACGACTCCCTACTCAAGTCCTACGATACGAGAGTGTACTACACTGGTGAAATTGCTCGTATTCGTAAAAGACCTCAACCTCGTAGATCTTCAGAAGACCCCAAGGAAGTTTTCGCCAACTCTGTAACTGTCACACGGCAGGACCACCACCACCACCACGGACCAGGTCGTCATCAGGAGTACAACGCAGCCGCATCTTCAAAGACTGTCGGAACCTGCCAAAGATCTTCCCCTTGAGAAGCCTAGTGGATCCTCGATCGTGCTGTTATATAATTACCTATCCATGTCTGATGTAACATTGCACTTATAATCATATATTACTGTGAAATAAGAATAATCTATGTTTGTACTCTGCATTATATTATCCTCTATTGTCTTCATGCTTGTGTTTGTGTTGGTCTCCTTTTCTCCAGTCAAGTAAGAATCTATCTAATTAGTCAATACAACCCCAGTAAAAACCTGGTATAACATTATTATTATTATTATTATTATTAAGGTAGTGGTAGTAGTAGTAGTAGTAGTAGTAAACATACGTTTTACGTTTTTTACGGTGATCAACCAAATAAATTGCCATTTTTAACAAATATGATCAATACCTAAAATATGAGAGAAAACACGAGACTCAGGATATAGTAGCGACCAGAGCAAGAAAAAGAAAAAAACGGAAGGACCAACAAGAACGGGAAGACGCCAGTAGGAAAGAAGGAAGGACAGAAAGACAGAAAATGGGAGATCCGCAAGAACGAGAAGCAAAACTAGTCCCGAGAAATCAGAACCCATGCCATCAGGGAAGTCGACCAAAGCCCTTTAAAATTGACACCTTAACCCCATACCCTTATTACTCGCAAATACCTCGCCTTGGACTACGTTGCTGAATGTATGATGTGCTAGGTGAAACCAGCAGAGGGCAGACAGGGTGAAGTCAGAGTAGCTGCCGATTCCTAGGTGCAACGTGATCTGCCCGTACACTGGTCAGTGCAGCCAAACATCATCTAGCCCTATCCAATCTCCTGGTCTAATTCCAATTGCCTGTACAGTGCAAGAAGATATATAGACTTGGAGCTTCCTAAACTGTCCCACTTGCCTAAAGATAGTAAAGGAGGAATTGTATAATAACGACGAGTTGTTAGTACACCTGTCCGTATGACTCTAGTTATTGTGCAGATCCTGGGTAATGACTTACTGCCAGTATACTGGTCCGAGTAGTCTGTCGAGCTCGGTTATTGAGCTTTAGCTTGCTACCAGTCTACTGGTCCATGTAGCCTGCTATAACTCAGTCCCTGGGTAGTGATCCAAACCCTACCGAGAAATTGTTAGGTGGACAGTACACTGGTCCGAGCCGCCTAATAGATTCTCTGGCCATACCCAACTTGGGTATCGATAGTTGTCCAGGCCATAATGACTTCTCCCTTACTCGAGAGAGAAATTGCGTGGTGGACAGTAGGCTACACTGGTCCGCACTGCCTAGTAAGTTCTGTAACCCTCCAGGCTTGGTATCACCAGTACACTGGTCCGTATGTAGCCTGAGACTTGAGTATAGGAGTTGCTAGATTACCAGTACGCTGATCCGTGTTCCCTAGTAATTTCTCTGATCCCTCTCCCTTACCTCTCAACACCTGGATGGTAAGGAACCAACTCAAAGCCGTGTCAAGACCTGTTAGAGGACCACCCACCACCAACCCTGACGTTGAAGCCACTACAAGGACGAGCACGAGGAAGATCCGTAGATGTTGGACCACGGCACCAGAACGAAGAACTTAGCTTGCTGAAAGCTGTATAAGTGTATAACAGACCTCCCTTTATCACTTGTTAGGCCTCTATAGACGAGGATACAAACCAAACATATTTATCGTTATAAAGTAGAATATTTTGTACATGAACTCTTTGTGAGATCACATTTGGTAATATTTCACTTTATAGCCGCACACACCCATACAATGATACACATAAAATCAACCCCAGTGACACTATCTTTCCACGCCCGTGACCAAATGACTTGTGATTATTTCATTGTGTTTATACTTTCATTTCATGCTAAATTCATTCGAGAAATGCTTCCGTGACTTGTCTAAATCTATGTGCGAAGACTCCTAAGTGCGCTTTTTAGGATACCAATATATCCGTGATAAACTCTGATATATAAGAGACACTATTGACTTATTTATATATATTTTGTAGATGGATTGGGTGGAGGGAAAACGCACAACAGAGATATGATTCTTTATTCTCTACTCTTTCCGGCTATGTATTACCCATGGTATAAAGACTAATATTAGTCTTTATACCATGGTATTACCCATCTTCAGAGACTGACAAGTCTCTCTGAAGATGGGTAATAGATAGCCCAAAACGTTAGCGAATAAAGAATCATAGCTCTTCCCTGTGTTTTTTCTGCACCCAATCCATCTACCTGTCAATATGAATCATTCACATATATTTTGTGTGTAATTTCTATTGCTAATTCAAAGGAGCAGTAAACCTCCAGTCTTAATACTTGCAATTCATCTTAGCTCCGGTGTATATCATATTCTATTCCATATCCATGATTTTGTGTTTGGTATTTTATGCCATTATATGTGTGAACCATTAGCCAAGTAAGCCATCATATGTTGTTATCTATATTGAATATAATAACTATATACAGTATATACTCCTGTGTTGTCCTTACACCTCTGCATGTATGTGTGTGTGTCTGTGTGTGAATTCCTTCTCTGCCACACCAGTTAAGTTAGGATCCACCTTTTATCCAGTAAACCCACCAAAAAGCCTGGTATAACAAAATCCAAATGATGAAATATAGGCTATCTGTGTTTATTAATATTTACGTATATACAGTACAAGTTCTACCATTTAGGAGTAATGAATACAAGGTAATGCTTGCAAATATATACTGTACTATACTGTATACTCAAGCAAAACAATAGTCTATAATTATGTATGTATATATATATATATATATTATATGTAGGCTACTCATATTAACTATAAATCTAGTACATTCTATATTGCACATGTTCACCTTCTTATGAAACTGTTAAGATACTGCACTCAAATTTCAATTATACTATTTTGTCTTCCATAAATACAATCTCAGAGATAAACGGAACTTGTGCAGGGAACTGTAGCCTACAATGTAAGGAGACCGTGAATGTTTCGGTGTCTGTATTATAAATACTTGTATTTCAATATAGTTACAGGTATATTTTATATTTGTTTTGAGTGGCATGGCAACTATATAGGCTACTGTACATTATGTAATGTTGTATTGAACACATAAATGGTACTTAGAACCGTATTAAACATTATATATTAATTTCACTCTGCGCGGAAATTAATATTCCGAATTATTTGGATAATGCGGAAATTCGGAATACAATTTCCGCACTTCGTCTTCCCACACTTTAAATTCCGCGTTTGGTGACGTATTTCCGCATTCTGGCAGCCCTGCAGGACCCTCACAATATTCGCGAGAGGTCCGCCAATATCACGCATGCGCAAATGGGTAGGTATATATTTTCCCACCCAATTATAATTGCCTAAGTTCATAGGAATGATAGACTACCCAATATCCAATATAGAACATAATTATTAACTTCTTAACCCTCTCCGACATATGACGCGATTTTGAGCCTATTGGGGATACTTTAAAGCCTTTGTTACCATCAGGGGTATTAAGAAACCTTTAGTTTAGTTACTTCAACCTCTGCAGTTGTCTTTGAGTTAGCTGTGGGCAAAACACTAATTTTGGAGAGGTAATTATATGAGTGAGAGAACTCTATTTCTTATTGCTAATCTGGCAATCTCTGCGTCATAAATGCGTGAAAGGGTTAATTATTCTATATAACCATTGATCCCACAAACTTAATACTAAATACTTAATGTAATACTTAAAGTAAGACTGTCCATATTAGAGTTTGGACAATGTAAGAGTTAAGTTATGGCCGTGGTTTTAATCACGTCACACAGTCGCTCCATATATTATCAAGCGTTTCTCGTTAAAAAAGTGCAATCGGTGATTACCAATGACAGAATAACCTACATAAACACCTAGTGAGTGCACGCAAACAAGAAACAAAGTCCGAAACAGAGGGATTGAAGTGAAAATAAGCGATAAAAAGTGACTACGCTCAAGTGAAAACTTGCCCGATGATCAGAATGGCCGGGGATCAAGACATAAACAAACCCACGTGTGGAATTGTTTTCTGTGAGGAGCAACAGAATCACGGAATCCGATGTGATGAGTGCTTTAAGTGGCTCCATTATTATTGCACTGGTCTCCCTATCTACCAACTACTCAGCCTTGCTAAGACAAACCACAAATTCTCATGTAAAGACTGCTGCTTGGCAAAGTACAGTGATGAAAGTGTATGGGTAGCTGAGGCAGAGGAGGCAATGGCTAAACACAGGGAGCTACTTGAAAACTCAGGGGCCATCCAAAAAACCCACAGCAACCCTCTCATGCCACAGAAAACAAATAACAGCCAAACACCACCCGGCCTAGAACATCAACAGAGAAAAGAACAAGCCATAGAACACAGGGACAACAAAGGAGATGCATCCAAAACACTGGACCTTAGACTTGGGAGCACCCCCGAGGATATTGTATTCTCTCAAGCCACCGAAACCCACCAACCAAAAGTTCCAGAACCTCCAAAGGTCACCAGGGAGACACCTAGCCTACCTTCCACACAGGGATGCAACGGAAACCGTTAAAAGGTTCCTACAAACGGGACTCCAGCAGCAACTGAACCCACAACCACAAGAACAGGTGAAGCAAGTGCTGTTAATTCAAATTCAATTAGGCCAAGGACTAGAGCTGAAAACAAGAACACTTATAATAAAAAGAAAAGAATGGTAGTATGCAATTTCTACCTAAGAAATGAATGCCGATATGGAGTAGTTGGCATGGGATGCAAACAAGCACATCCAAAAATATGTGCAAAATTCATGAAGCATGGTCGGGATGAAAGGATCGGCTGCAAGCTTGGATGGAAGTGCTTCGACTACCACCCATTTGTATGCAGAAACTCGCTTAGCAAAAGGGCATGCGATATCAGAAACTGCAATCTTCCACACATAAAGGGAACTAAAATACTGACGCCCAGCAGCAATGTCAACGAACCAAGGGAACATGCTACAGGACACATACAAAGGGAAATTGCTTCAACATCAACACGTGAGGTGAAACTAGACAGCCAACGCAATGCCCTCAGAAGCTGGCCAACCATCCAGCAAACTCAAAGGGACAGACCAGCCGCGGTACACACGGCTATGCCCGACCAAAGTGCCTTTTTAGAGTTACTAATGGAACGTCTTCTGGAAGTGGAAAAACGGTCTCAGGCAATAATAGAGAGATTCCTAACCCAAACCGAGGGGACAGACATGAAACCCAGAGGAAGGTGCAGCTACCATTAAATAGTCTTTATGTGGGCAACATCAGAGGACTTTACCCACAAAACAATCAATGTAAAGTCCCAATGTTGGAAGAAATCGCAGAGGAAGATAACTCAATTTTTCTAGCCCTCACAGAAACACACTTGAACGTAAACTTTTGGATGCAGAGATCAATATCCAAAACTTCACACTATTCAGAGCCGACAGAGCGGATAGAAGCCATGGAGGAGTAGCACTTTACCTAAGGGAGGATATGGCTGCAAATTCCGAAACTTTAGTTGTATTCTCAAACGGCACAACAGAGCTACTAGCAGTACACATAAGACATATCGACATGCTCATCATAATTTTGTATCGACCCCCAAACACCACAGGGGAACTTTTCAAAGAGGTCACAGAATAGATACAATCACTCCTACAAAATCTGCCAACTCCCGCTACCGATGTCATTATCACAGGCGATTTCAACCTGCCCATCATCAATTGGGCAACTATCAAAATAAACGAAGGATCCAGGGATGAAAAGCAGCAAGCCAAGGAGCTAATGACTATCATGGACACTGCATACCTGAAGCAATATATCGAGGAACCTACAAGAGGCAACAACACACTGGACTTACTATTTGGCAACAACCTCGACCTGGTACACTCGTACGAAACTGTTAAAACTGTAATGTCCGACCACAGCCTAATTAAAGTTAGGACCCTCACTTTCACACCACCCAGAAGATGTCAACAGGACTCAAACCAAATCCCCGGTACCTCTCTGAAAGATCTCAACTTCTACAGCAAAGAAATAGACTGGGACAGACTGAAAGCAGAACTGGCAGTAACTGACTGGAGGGCATTATTCGAAGATAAAAACGTTGACGAAACTCTCAGTATCCTCCAGAAACAATGTCTGGAGATCTGTAAAAACAACATACCACCCAAATCAAGCAGGAAGCAGATAAAACAGATTCCCAGAGATAGAAAAATACTAATGAAGAAAAGGACGAACATGAAAGCCAAGCTAAGGAAGACCAGCCATGCGCACACTATCACCAAACTGCAAGAAGATCTCGATGAAATTGAAAGAAAACTCATCCAGTCACACCAAGAGCAAAGAACCCGTGAAGAACTTCGAGCAGTTGCAAACATCCAAGTAAATAGCAAATTCTTCTACGCATACGCAAAGAGGAGAATCAAGAATACCTCAACAATAGGACCGCTTGCAAAACCCACTGGTGAAATTGAGAACGACCCAACCGAAATGGCCAAGATACTCAAACAGCAATATGAAAGTGTCTTCAGCCCACCAAATGAAGAAAAGAAAATTGACAATGCAACAACCTTCTTTGACAACGCTTCAGGGGCACCACATCAACTCTCCTCGGTAGCAGTATCAACAGACGACATAATAGCAGCCATCGACAAGATTGGACCAAACTCTGCAGCAGGACCAGATGGCTTTCATGCCCAACTGCTAAAAAACTGTAAACATCAGCTAGCCTTGCCTCTAAAACTGCTGCGGAGCAAGTCCCTCCAATATGGATATGTACCACAAACACTATAAGAAGGTACCGTCACACCAATCCACAAAGGGGGTAGTAAAGGCATAGCCAAAAATTACAGACCAGTGGTGCTGACGTCACATCTCATTAAGATCATAGAAAGAACAATACGAGCTATGATGGTCAGCTACCTGGAAGACAACGAGGCATTCAACGAGGGTCAACATGGCTTTAAACAAGGCCGCTCCTGCCTTTCACAACTACTATCACACTACGACAAAATCCTACAGGATATCCAAGACGGAGAAAATGTTGATGTCATATACCTAGATTTCGCCAAAACTTTCGACAAGGTGGACCATGGGATTCTTCTTCATAAACTCAAATCACTTGGAATAGGTGGAGATCTTGGAAGATGGCTCCACAGTTTCATCACCAACAGAAAACAAAGAGTCACGGTTCAAGGAAGCCTATCAGAAGCAGGCGGTGTCATCAGCGGTGTACCACAAGGATCAGTTCTGGGACCTCTCCTATTTCTCATCATGATAGGAGACATCGACAGGGACCTGGAACACTCAACAGCCACATCGTTCGCAAACGACACCAGACTCATGAAGAAAATCACCACACAACACGATGCCCAGCTACTACAACAAGACTTAAACAAAATCTTGAAGTGGTCAGAAGAAAATAACATGGCCCTAAACGGAGACAAGTTCGAGCTTCTAAGGTACGGGAATAAGAGGGCACTACAAAACGCCACCAACTACAAAAGTGGACAGCAAGAAATTACTGCCAAAGACACAGTGAAAGACTTGGGAGTAAATATGAGCAGTGACGCCACTTTTTCCCAGCATATTACCAAAGCCACATCAACAGCAAAACAAATAGCAGGCTGGATCTTGAGAACCTTCCACACAAGAAATGAGAGGTGTATGTTAACCCTGTGGAAGTCACTGGTCCTACCACGACTTGAGTACTGCTCTCAGCTCTGGTCTCCCCAAAAAGTAGGAGAAATAACTGAAATTGAAGCCACCCAGAGGACATTCACCAGTAAAATCCATGGGTTACAACACTTCAACTACTGGGAGAGATTCAAGGAGCTGCAGCTGTACTCACTTCAAAGACGTAGGAAGAGATACATCATCATCTACGTCTGGAAGATCTTGGAAAAAAAGGTACCAAATCCAAACATCCAAGAGACTCATCACCAAAGGCGAGGGAGGCTGTGCTATGTGAGGACTACGCCGGGATCCAAAACAAAAAATCAAATCCCTGATCCATCACAGCTTTGCATACAATGGAACCAGACTGTTCAACTGTATACCAGCCCCTCTCAGGAACATGACCGGGGTGTCTCACGACACCTTCAAAAAACATTTGGACATGTGGTTGGCCAAAGTACCGGACCGGCCACCAACACCAGGATACCCCAGCGCCAACTCCAACCGACTTCTGGACTGGAGCGTGGAAGAAAGGGAGCTGCCTGGTCACAGTGGAGCCCCAGCTCAACTGTGTCGCTAACGGACGGAATATTACAAAGTGTAACAAAGTGTAAGTGTAAAGTGTACTACGTCACTGCGGTATATGTACCGCAGTGATGTCACAAAATTTACTCCCCCAAAAAACACAAATTGCATATATTTAATTATATATAGAACCCAGCCCCCTAATATCATACATAGGAGTATGTTGTACATTGACAATTACGATTCTGGGGATACCTGAGTCAAAATATGTGACGAGCTATGCTCTTTAACATTATCAGAAAGTACAAAATATATTAAGCATCAAATTTTATGAAACAGTTAATGGTTTAGGTGCATTAGGTAGAGCCGAAGGATAATTAGTATATATCCGATATGTCGGTCCTCATGGAGTTAGTGAGTTGGGCCTATAATTAGGCCTTATAATTAGGGTTGGGTGTGAGAGGGATCTGCCTTGTGTGAGCCAATCGGCTTTCTGTAGACTCCCATTTTCTTATATTATTATGTATGACAGCTACTTCTATATTTTGCTAAATATTACTTTTATTGTAGTCGATATGACTACTTCTTTTATTTACCAGAGAGAGAGAGAGGCTCCTCACCCACAGAGAGAGAGAGAGAGAGAGAGTGACAGACAGACAGGCTCCTTCCCACGTGGGTGACGTCACTTTCATCGCGCCCTCTGATTGGTCCTAATTTAGCCCATGATATATAGATATATACTAGTCTTTACTTCGGAAATCTGCACCCCCGGGGGGGGGGGGGGGGGGATTATAATTATGTTTGTCCTAATACCATAACTATACCTTCACCCACCGAATGTACGTGTGAAGTTGGTGAAAATCCGTCAATGGTCTAGGAGGAGATTCGGGACAGACGGATGACAACGACAACGACAACGATGACAGACATTTTGGCAGGTAGTACCCCACTTTACGTGGGGGTAATATCACTCTGCTTTTGCAGAGCTGATAAAAACAATAATGCTCCTTACCTTCCTTGTCTGATAAGTTATAAATGTATATTTATTAGTGGCCCCTCCATCATTGACGAACATGCCTATTACATAAGGCATCCTCTTCAAACACTAATCCGCCGTAGTTTGAATCTACCGCGCAGAGCATTTAAAATCTGAGGAGCCTTCATCATGAGCGCACGCGACCTCACTCATGGCTTCAGTCATTATGAATTGGGTTCTCACTACGAAAAAACTTTGTGAAAAATAAAAACAAAAAGAAAATAAGAATAACTATCCAATAAGCTTTCCATCATATCGTGGATGTACTTGTGTGGATCTTTGACCAGACGCTGATTCAGGCGTCATTCTTCCTTCTCTGCTCTGCGCTCACCCCGCCCGGACATGTCTCCCCACGCTCCGCTGGTTCCGCATTTGCTGCGTCCCTAGTGAGTGTTTTCTCATTTGTTTACTCCGGGATGTATCGAGTAAGGTTAGGATATGCGTAGCAGGAGTGTCCTGGGCTGGTTGCCCGCAGTGCAGTGTATTTTGGGTCGTGTGTTTGGGGCATCTATTTCGGATGTACCCTCGTGGTCCTGTTTTGGACGTGTGAACTTTTTTACAGTTAGTTAGCTTGTGATGCAGGCGGCTTTCATTACGCGCTTTTTGCTGCCTTCTATCTTTCTGATGAGGTAGCGTTTGTTTTGCTGACGTTCCCAGCGTATTTTTCTTCACTTAGTGAAGTTTTTTCTGGGTCCCGAGTCAGTCTTCCCTTTGCCGGAAGTAATTGCTACAGTGGTGTGTTGGCGGTGTTTCCTGTTGTGATATTTCCAGTGCTTTTGTTTATATTTCAACGTTTTTGTGCCGTCTGCCTAGGCCTAGCCAGCCGCTCGTAGCTTTGCCACATGTACAAGTGTTATTGATTTATTTATAAATATGTACTACTGTGTCATGTGTATCCTGGTTTAGTTGTGTATTGGCTAATTCCACGGACTATTTATGTTTCCTGGATTAGTTGTGTATTGGCTAATTCCACGGATTATGTTTGTGGGCCCTAGGTTAGTTGTGTTTTGGCTATCTCTCGGGTCCTATGTGCGTTCAGATGGTTTCTGGACGGGGTGGGTTACTTTCCGGCGGGTTTTTCTCGGTTACACCATGAAAACCCCGGCCGAGAGCCGAGTTTTGGCCACGCGTGGTTTCAAAAACAGGCTTGTGTCCCCGGCGAGTAGGTGTCTGTGGCTCTCCAGGACTGCGTCTCTGTGGTGGTGCCTGTTTCAGGCTCCCTATGATTCCCGGCGGAATGGCTGTACCCATCTAACATTGTTCATGCGGACATATGTTATGAAGTTTTTCTACCCGGTTTTACAAACCAAAGGAAAAAACCTAGCTGTTGTTGTGGGCTTTCCTCCCCGGCGATCTTTTACAAAGAAGTGGGGATAGGAACTTATGGGGTTAACGTTTAAACATCAGATCTCACCCGGCGGGTGCACCTTGGTAGGGTTGGATGAACGAATTGGTAATTCAGTTTAGTTAACCGGTCCATTTAGTGATACTATAATTATGTATCGCCGCCTTCACACATACGGCGATCGAAGGCTCAATTAGGGTTAACATCTTTTTCAGAAGTTTTTCACACCCGGCGGGTGCTCCTGGGAGGAGGAAATAAGGAATTTACAATTCAATTTAGTTAACCAAATAATTGAGAGATACGTTAGTGTATCGCCGCCTTCAACATACGGCGATCTATATGACAATTCGTTAGAAGTCAGATCTCGTATCAGCCTGCCCAGTGTTAATCTGCAAGATAATTCAGGGGCCGGCGTCTTTGTGGGGGGTTGTTTTCCAAAATTGAATCTTGAAACAGTCACCACCAGAAAGACTATGTTTATAAATGCCATACTGGTCTTTTATATTATGTCAGAGGGTATTCTTAACTTTCTTAAGACATGTCTAGATAATCGGAAATCTTTATAGAACCCCGCCGCGTAACGAGCTGTGATCGTTGTGACATTACGTCTCGTTACCCGGCGGGTTATTAACACTTGTGTGCGAACATGTTGGGTTAACCTTATGAGCATTAATTCCTGGAAATTTTCTTTTTTCCAGGGCTGGGCTCCGGCGGACCAATACAGAACCTGCAGTAGTTTTCCCACCAGTCTCTGTCATGGCTACCTTTGCCCCAGTTTTTGCTTTATGCATTACTCCAACCTGTGCTGGTATCCCTCTTTTTGCGCACACTCTTTGTATCAAGTGTGTTAAATGTCTAGACCGTTCAAGGGGTCTGTGGGTGATGCGCAACTGTTCCTTTTGCTCCCAACTCAGTGTAAAAGTATTACAAGACAATGATAAGACTGCAGCGGTCGCCTTACGAGAAGTTAGGCAACAAATGGCAGCTTATACTACTATTGTGGCTCATAAGTCACTTCAATGTGATAACGTCCCACTTTGGGATAGGCTTCTAATTGAGCACCCTCCCCCTAAACGTTCCTCTCGAGTAACTATCCGTAAGCCGGCAGAGACTGGACAGGGTTCTGTGTCATCTCCTGCCCCAGCTACTTCGAAACGTCAACGTGAGCCTACACCCCCGGCGGCAGCCTCCTCGTCTCGGGCGAGATCTAGGTCTAGGTCACCACTTAGACACCAGCCACCCAGTCTTGCCTCTTCACCATCGAGTAAGAAGAGTAAGACGGAAAGTTCCACCAGTGGTCACGGCGATAAATCCTCCAAATCAAAGAGTAGTTCACGGTCACGCCGCAGCCATAAATCTTCGAGAAAGGATTCCCATGATAGAAAGACCTCCCGACATTCGCCGGAATCTAGTACTTCTCGTCATACCTCTACCCCAGGCAGAGCTAGTGTTCGGTCTCAGGGGTCCAGTGTAGTGCCTGTACCTAAAGATAATTTACCTATTAGCATTTTAACCCTGGATTTGGAGAGTTCAGGGAGCTCAGTGGTTGAGAGTGTTTCGGACTCCCAAGGGAGTGTAGGCCAAGGCCTAGGTGTTTGGCGATATTCTCGACCAGTGCCTGACCACCCACTTCTGGCTCAAACTATTCACACAGTGGCTGACGTCCACCGGGACGTGGCGATCCCATCCTCTATTCCTGACTTATCTTGGCAACAAGATGGTACCCCAGCTTCGGCGGAATCCTCTCATGAGGAACAGGATGATAAAGACGAGGTTTCAATTATATCAGATATGGAAGTGCAAGAGTCGGGTTCAGGCTTAGATGCCGCACAAGATCTTATTGATTCACCATTGAGTACATCATCAAATAAATTTGTCACAGCACAGGACATTGATGGGCTACTAGTTAATGCTTTATCTAAATTTTTTGGCCAACAGCCGGAAACTCCTACAGTGGACCTGGGAGCTCCCACGACAAGCTCTACGGTACAGCCTCTGATGACTTCTATTGCTTTGACTCAGATCCCTCACCCTCCCTCTATGTCACCATCGGTGGTCACTAGGCCTGCTACGGCAGCATTGACCACTTCGAATGTAAGGGTTATAACGGATGTCAATCTGCCCCCTTTAGACAAAGCTCCTCTCAGAAAGGTAGCTATGCCCTTGCTTTACGGCCCAGACGAGTCATGGGTCCTTTTGACCCCCACTAAGCCAGAGCTCGCCCAACCTACCTTGTCAGGGGAACTCCCAGTGCCGCAAGAATGGGTCATCCAAGGCAATAAATCTAAGAAATTAAGGGCCTTGGATACTTTGGGGAATGTACTAGATGTCAATGTCAAGGCTATACCTAGTTATTATCACCAGGACTATTTTGTTTATACTGCTAAGCCTGCTTTACCCTCTGCCTCAGCTTCAAAATTGTTTTCTGACTGGTCTAAGCATGATGGGTTTAATGACATTAAGACACTGTCGGCTCTCACTCCAGAACTCGATTTGCAAACCGTCACAGACGCAGCCGCTAATCCAGTCTTGAAGGTGGGGCAGTTGGGTCCAGGACCTTGGGTGGAATGGGAGACAGTAGAGTCATTTTCAGAGCTTCCGTGACTGTGTTTAGGATACAAAAGTTTCTCAGTGAATTTAACAAGGGCAACTGATACTAAAAAAAATAAGCCCCCATTCACCTCACCAAAATGACGGGAAAGTTGTTATTTTAGACGTTTTTCAAAATGGCCACTGCCGTCATCTTAAAAAATTGATAAAGTTCTATTTCTTGAAGTGAATGGCCAAAAATGACAATTTTGGTGTCTATTCCCACTAATTTTGGTGTCAGAAGATCAATGGCATGGCACAATTAAAAAATAATTAATAAATAATTACCAAATAATTAAGTAAATAAGAAAATAATTAAGAAAATCAATGGGATGGCATAATTCATGATATAGAGTCCCATTAACCTCAACATCTAAGACAAATATGATGTTGTTAAATCCACTGAGAAACTTTGGTATCCTAAATTAATAAAACATGAGACCTACTGCATTAAGATGCACTATCACTGCAGGACAAATATGATGCACAACTGTCAGAATCACTTCCGCTGTCATCATCGCTGCTCTCCATTTGTGGATGACTTGGAGTTTTTAGAAGATCCAGGAATGATGGAAGTGCAGGTTGGGTATAGCGTACTGGGAGGCATAAGCCATTTACAAGGTGCCATCCATGGCCAATTAGTGATGGATGATTCTGAAACTGGAAATTCTTCTGCAGATATGTGAGGTAATTGGTGCACTTTAAGTGTGGTCGTAGACTGTCAGAATCAAGTACCAGTCTGATGATCTTCTTTTTCTTGAGTACTGACCACTTTGCTGCTCTCACCTCTGCTAGGGTCTTGTGTTTGGTGTCACAATAGATGTACCGGATAACAAATTTCTGTAAGTCATTGATGATTTCCTGTGTGACTGGGATGATTGTGCCACAACTTTTAAGGAGGTTGCGAGCTTCTGATGATTTTTCTACACGGTCAACAATAGTTTTCTTGCCTATTCCATAAAAGCCGGAGTTATGGTCGCATCCGGTAAGAACATAAAGTGGGATCACAGACTCCGCCATTGCCTCACTACACAAACACTGAGCATTTATCAGCTGAGATTTGCATTTCAAGCACAAGAGTCCTGATATTTGCCGAGCCACATAGGCTGCCTGAACGTAGTTATCAGTATCTTCAGTGTCTATGACAACTGCTTCTGTATACCCTTCTGACCGCAGCTTACCATAAAGAGTGAACAGAGCTGTGTCTGCTTCTGCATGGGCGTATGTGAGATTCTGCAAAACTTCATCTGTGGTGAGATTCCTTGCTGGTTTGCCAACAACACAGTGTATGAGCTGAATAGTGGTTGTAGATGCCTTTCTTTTGAAAGCAGCCTTGATAAATGCTTGAAGGCGAACTTTATTCTCTGGCTTACCAAGAAGAGCATGAAAGTCTCTATTAGAAGGAAATTTGTCCTCTGACTTCATAAACACATTGCAAATGGACTGATTTTTTTGACGGTGTTGTCGTTCACTATCTTTGATGGAGAAGTCTTGCTCGTACGAGTCATTAACCAAGATAACACATTCTGCATTCGAATGTCTATTCAGGAACTGTGTCCAGATGTTGTTCATCCGTTATCCTTGGTCTGATGGGTGGTTCACCACGCTTGACTGTTTTGTATGGTTCAATTCTTTGCATCTGGCTCCCAAGTTCTTTGAGGCTATCAGAGAGGTACGAAGGCAAGGTGCTATTTGCAACTGGTCTATCATCATCTAGGGTAGGTAGATTTAGCTTAGGTAGGTCTGGCTGAACAAACATGACATTTGTACGATGTGATTGGCCACTTCCAGTCAAAGTGTCACTTTTGAAGTCATCGTTGTCGACTATACATATTGCCGGTGTTCCTTCAGAAAGTTCAAAAGGACACTCGGTTGAATGCTTCAGGTCAGTAACTGCCCAGAAATCTCTAAGCAAAAGCACATCATTGTAACTGATTCCCAGGCCATCCTTATGTAATATGTCTACCATTTCTCTGCTCTTTGTCATACCATGTACCAGTACACCGAGGTTTGTCTCAAATGCAGTATGTCTTCCAGTGATGTAGCTGGTCAAAATAGATGCAATTGATCTGACTTGGGGCTTGTCATCGACTTCAGACTTTGTGGGGTGCTTTAACCAAGTGATGAGCTTCAATAGGAGATCATTCAGGTCTTCATATTCTTCTAGCTCATGTATGTATGGAGGCCAAGGAACAGTTTTTGTTTTGATGATCTGATCTCTGAGTCGCCCAGCTACATTCTTCACCAGCTGATCGTCACTTACACCTAGAGAGGATATTGCAGCCTCAAGATATGAACCTGCAGCTCTTGCATCATATACCAGTTCACTCACATTCTTCTGACCTCGTTCATGAAATGCTATGTCATCTCCAAATTCCTTGATCAGAATTTCCTTCACGAAACTGGACTTTGCTGTGGAATAGTAACCATAATTTGAAGTAATGCTTTTGTAATCCTTTACAAGACCTTGCAGTGTACGGATTTCATGATCTTCAAAGATAACTTGACGGACATGATGAAAGAAGATATTTTGGGCCTCTCGAAGATTAACATGTTGCAGATGCTCTGTTTTTTCATCAGGAAAAGACTCCTTCAGAGGGTTGCTGACATAATTGCGCCAACATTCACGATGATAACGAATTTCCAATCCAAACGCCGTTCGACTGTCTGGGATAGATGCAAGTAGGGTATTCAATCTTTCTCTTATAGGCTCATCTGACAGACAAACTGTATGCAACTTGAACCGGTTCCATGCGTCTACTGTTGACAGCAGCAAAAGTTTGGACTTGCCAGGATTACTGGTTTTTTGTGGTCCTTTCATACACCACACACAGAGATTCTTATCATGAACCACTCCAGTACTAGAACGAAGCTTTTTAGGCACATTTCCTGGGAGTTGTTGACTTGAAGTTGATGCTTGAACTTCTTCCTGTTCAGATTTCCATTTACGATTCTGTGCTTGCTGAATATAGCGATTACTACTGATCTGGGTGTAACATTTACTATGCATGTACAGGCCTTTAGGCCCCTTGTCCCACTCCACTGCTGCATAGGCATGCTGAAATTTATCAAGTTCCTTCCACCGAAAACACTTGCTCCTTAGATTCTCCCACTTTGTATCAGATGTCTTGTCCGTACTATCATCAGCTATACAGGGATGTTGACATAATATGCATTTTAATCCAGGTCCTGGGTCAGGCACATCACTAACTCCTCTACGTTCCATGCTTATGATTCTTCATGCCAAATTCGATGCAACAAACCTGAAAAAGAAGGAATTGATCAGTCAACATTCTTGGTTTACATTTTAAATTATATATTATATTATTTGAGTAAGTTTCAGAGGATCCGTGACCGTGTTTAGGATACCAAAGTTTCTCAGTGGATTTAACATCATATTTGTCTTAGATGTTGAGGTTAATGGGACTCTAAATCATGAATTATGCCATCCCATTGATTTTCTTAATTATTTTCTTATTTTCTTAATTATTTGGTAATTAGTTATTAATTATTTTTTAATTATGCCATCCCATTGGTTTTCCGACACCAAAATTAGTGGGAATAGACACCAAAATTGTCATTTTTGGCCATTCACTTCAAGAAATAGAACTTTATAAATTTTTTAAGATGACGGCGGCGGCCAATTTGAAAAACGTCTAAAATAACAACTTTCCCGTCATTTTGGTGAGGTGTATGGGGGCTTATTTTTTTTAGCATCAGTTGCCCTTGTTAAATTCACTGAGAAACTTTGGTATCCTAAACACGGTCACGGAAGCTCTGAAAATGACTCTACTAAGAGGCTCAAAACTTTGCGACCACATTTACTTCCAAAACTTCCCACCAGATCCCTCAAGATACTCATTCTTGGTTCTCCATGCCAGTGTGTTCTGCCGGCGGAGTCCCTTCAGCTTTGTTTGCTTTCTTAGCTGCCCCTAAAATTAATCTTTGTGAACTAAAAGACCCTTTCACTACCCCTACCCCAACTCACCTAGACTGAGAATTTAGGCTACGGGGGAAAGCTTTTCGCCTGTTCTCCCAATACATAGTGTCACAACAGGTAGCAAAGTCATTGCTCCGGTCCACTCAGGCAATCGCAGACGCGGATGCCAGAAGATCGGTTGAACTGTCCCGGCGACTGCGTCTTCAGTCGTCAATCCAATCATTGGGTGACATACGCACAGCCTTGCTTGAGGCGGTACGAGCGAGACAAGATCTCAGAATGTCCTTGGTACGGAAGCTTCCTGATCGCATTGCGAATCAGGTGGTCATGTCACCAGTGCTCACTCCCTCTTTAATGTCCCCTGAAGTGTGGCGAACAGATTTTAATATGGCTCAGGCCTTTAAACATAGTCCCACCCCTTCTAAGAAACCTGCCTTTAACTTCCCCAAACCCAAGCCAGTCGCTAAGGCTCAGACGGGGGGATCTAAGCCCTTTCATCCACCTAAGTCCTCCTCCCCTCAAGGTCAGTACAGGCATAGACAGGGTAGGTTTTCAGGTCAGAGAGGACGCGGCTATAATAAGCCAGGTCAGGGCCCGTCTTCTGCCAATGCCAGCCAGCCGGCGAAGCGTCCACCACCACCAACTCCACCACCATCAAAAAACTAAAGTCTCTCTCACTCCCGGTGCCAGTCTCAAGGCCGGTGGATCCGAGGGTAGTACAGCCGGCGAACCCTTGTCTGCTAACTGGGTCGTTCCGAACGTGTCACCAAGCATGGCCGTTAAACACTTGGGCACAGATGGTGGCACGCAAAGGCATCACTTGGCAGTGGCTCCGGCGACCTCGCTTACGTCAGCCGACAACGGCGAATCTAGTTTCTTTAGAGGTGGAGTCACTGGTCCAGGAAATGATTGCCAAGAATGTCATCATCCCGGTCCCTCCAAATTACCCAGTATTCACGTCCAAGCTATTTTTGGTTCCCAAAAGGGACAGTGTTCAGATGAGACCGGTTGTAGACTTGTCTTATCTGAACCTTCACATTCACAACGAGTCATTCCGAATGTTAACAGTACACCAAATCAGGCTAACACTTCCGCCGGAAGGTTGGATGTGTTCCCTAGACCTGACAGACGCTTATTGGCACGTATCGGTAAACAAAAGATTTCAAAGGTGTCTGGCCTTACGGATCAGGCATCAAAATTTTGTTTTTCAGAGGATGCCATTCGGTTTGAACCTGGCACCTCGATTATTCACGAAATTAGTCCAGCAAGCCCTGATGCCATTGTTAAAGCAAGGAATCAGAATTTTGTGGTACCTAGACGACTGGCTGGTGGTGGCAGAGACAGAGCAATTATGCATCGAACATGTCAACATAACTTTAAATCATGTCAAAACTCTAGGGTTCAAGGTAAATCTGGTAAAGTCAAACCTTGTTCCCTCACGAGTAGTTCAGTGGATAGGGCTGGTTTGGGACATAGCTGCTCTCACTCTGAGTCAGAGTGTGGACAATCGAAACAGGTTTTGCAGGAAACTGTTCATGTTTCTTCTCAGTCTGACTACGACACGGAGGATCTGGGAGTCTCTGGTCGGCTCTCTCAACTGGATTCAACTAACTGTAATGTTGGGCCAGTTGAAAGTAAAACGTTTAATATTGGAGGGCAACAAATATTTTCCACTCTTACCGGCGGGAAAATTATGGCCCATACCAAAATTAATCCACACCTTACTAGCGGTCATGACGAGAATGTTGCACTCAGTAATGTCATGGACCTCTCCTCCGCCAACGGTATGGGTAGACACGGATGCGTCAGGCACAATAGGTTGGGGTTTTCAGTCAAACCAGGGGCACCAGGGTCAGGGGCTTTGGTCCCACTTAGAAATCTCCCACATCAATGTCAAAGAATTACTAGTCCCCTTGTATTTCCTTCAGGCTCACGGCTCTACTTTACGGGGCAAGTCGGTGGCCTTCAGAATGGACAATCTGAATGCAGTTCACTGTATTCAGAAACAGGGGTCAACGAGATCACGGAAGTTGCTAAACGTGTCGGAAGAGATTTTTACTCTAGCCAACAGGCTAGACATTTATCTTCACGCATCTTTTCTCCCAGGCGTAGCAAACGTCTGGGCAGACGCTCTGTCCCGGAGACAGAGCACGACAGTAGAATGGGAGCTCAAGCAACCCATTTTCAACCTAATGATTGCAGAGCTCTACCATCCACAAGTGGATCTGTTTGCATCCGAGGAGACTCACAAACTCCCTCTATACCTCACCCGCCGGACGAGAACGCCGGCAGAGGGGCCAGATGCCCTAGTGACAGACTGGAACAGATGGAGCTCCATCTATCTGTTTCCGCCGCCAGACGCGTCACTAATGTGCCACGTAGTGAACAAACTACGAGATTATCGAGGCTTAGTCTCGCTAATCGCGCCCCTGTGGCCGGCGCAGTTATGGTACCAGCAATTAAAGGCGTGGTGCCCGCACCCGGTGTCGCTCCCGGTTGAGTATTTCCACTTAGACACGATTGGCAACCTAGCGACCTCGCTGACTTTTGCATTATGGACATTCAAGAGGCCAAGTGGCTAGCACCATATGGTAGAGATGTGACCAATAAATTAATAAATCAATATACTCAGTCTACGAAATGACAGTATCAATCACATTGGCAAGCCTTTACTTCTTGGATCATTAGAACAGAACAAACTGTGCCCTCAGTGGCGTTAGTTTTTAATTATTTGAATTATCAGTTTGAGCAGAAACGTTTATCTGTGGTAACGTTAAAAAATCACTTAACTGCGATTAGAGTGCCCTTTTTAGACCTTACAGGTCTCTCCATACCGGTAGCGGAGGAAACAGGTTTTATGAGAGCATGTTTTAAACTCCGCCCACCTCCCCGTCAGCTCATGCCTACTTGGTCTCTGGACAAAGCATTGTCTTTACTTCACTCTCGTCTGTACCAAAATACTGCAGATTTTGCATTACTCTTAAAAAAGGCTGTATTCCTTTTGGCTTTGGCCACCGGAAACAGAGTGTCTGAGCTGGCGGCGATGAGCAACACACCTAATTGCCTTAGGTTTGGTAGACTTAATGAATGTATTCACATTGCACCTTCCCCAGGATTTGTAGCCAAGAATGAGCACAGTGCACACGTGTTTTCGGAGTTCACTGTGTCGGCGTTAAAAAGGGGAAAGGTGCACCATAATCTATGTCCAGTGCAAGCTCTAACCAAATATTTGAGAGTAGCTCCTCTAAACCCCCAAGGTGCTTTGTGGGTAGCAAGTACGGGTAAACGCTTACTGAAACGGAGATTGGCTTCTCTTTTGGTCGAAGTCATTAAAGAGAGTAATCCCGGCGTTGTGGGTAGGGCCCACGATTTACGCAAATGGGCAGCCTCTTTACGTTTCCTGAAGAACTTTTCAGTAGAAGATATTACGTCCACACATTTGTGGGCTTCTAATCATACGTTTTTGACTAGATACTTGTCAGTTGCTCTAGACAAACCTTCCTTACCATGTATAGCTTTAAGGCAGAGGGTCTAGGTGGCCCTTCAGTCACTTTTGTTTACTTTCAAGGAAAATGGGGGGGGGGGGGTGCAGTCAGTGTAACATAGGACACCCTAGACCCCGCCGGAGTGTAAGAGCTGTGATACAAATTATGGATAATGTGATATGAAAATTTCTCTGTTCTATTCAGGGCGAGAAATTGTGCTAGTACAATGTTAGTACAAACAACAGGGTTGTTATAGTAGTTTTAGCTGTGAAAGCAATTTAGTATTAATCAGTGGAGATATTTTGCAAGATGTTTCCACGAATATTATGGGGTTATATGTGCACATGGAAACTTATAACTTGTTATTTTTGTCACCACTCGTTGAGTGGGGTGCCTTTGTAACTACAGATCTGTTCACAGAATCTCCAGAGTTACCCTTTTTGTCAAGCAGGCTTCTTTGAAGCACGCGCGTGACCTGCTTGAACCCCTTTTTTGTATATATATGGGCTGCGCCATGTGTAAATATATTTTCAAAGTAAGAATACTATGTGGTTGTTTGATTATCTGCTTTTCTAGAGTTATGATATGATTACGAATGTCCCCCTCCAGTCTTAGAAATCAGGCATGTTCGTCAATGATGGAGGGGCCACTAATAAATTATAGGTTTGACTCCTGTAAGGAGATAAAGAAAACCTAATATTTAGTAGTGGCCCCGTAATCATTGACGACTGGGGCCCTCCCGACCATCCCCTTCCCATTCGTTGGTGTATTAAGGATTTTGGTTTACTTGATATGTCAGTGAAGGAAGAATGACGCCTGAATCAGCGTCTGGTCAAAGATCCACACAAGTACATCCACGATATGATGGAAAGCTTATTGGATAGTTATTCTTATTTTCTTTTTGTTTTTATTTTTTACGAAGTTTTTTCGTAGTGAGAACCCAATTCATAATGACTGAAGCCATGAGTGAGGTTGCGTGCGCTCATGATGAAGGCTCCTCAGATTTTAAATGCTCTGCGCGGTAGATTCAAACTACGGCGGATTAGTGTTTGAAGAGGATGCCTTATGTAATAGGCATGTTCGTCAATGATTACGGGGCCACTACTAAATATTAGGTTTTCTTTATCTCCTTACAGGAGTCAAACCTATATTATATGTCACTTCATTACGCTCACTGTATCTTATCTATTGATACTGAGAGTCATTCTGGGTTTTTTATCTTTCGGTTTACAGTTTATTCTGGCTTTTATTGGACGATTCTATGTAGTTAAGGAAGGCTGTCTTAGAATTTAATTGGGTAAAAACTAGTTCAATTAAACTAGACTTTATGCAAGTTAGGAGGGTTCTCTAGGAATCCAATTGGGTAAAAAGTAGTTCAATTAAGCCTTCGAATCCTTCATAAACTTTAATAAATAGGTAAATTGCAAAGTTCCCATTAAGATTTCAGTTATTTCGAATATGTTGTAGTGAATTATGGTGCTAATTATATACATTTGGTCTAGATATGATGCAGAGACATAATGGTTTCATATTTTCCATTAATTATCGATAAATTAGCTGCTAAGGGATTAAATTTACCGTCAGCTGAAAAGAAACAGAGTATAGTTGGTTTGCAGCGCACCTGTCTTCTCTCATACCAGCCCTGCCGAGCCAAGAAAAATAGACATAGCCTAGCTATGTATCAATCTGAGATGAGACACCTCTGGGGATTGAACTCGAGACTATCCAGTCACCAGACTAGCATTTTTACTCGTTAGTCAAATAGTGGTACAGTTACCCACATAAGTTGTTCCTTGTCGAGATTTTATACCCTGTTTCAAATACAGTAGGTAGGCCAGAAATCATGACTCATAATCTCTGTAACTCAGAAAGGGCTAGAGTGAGTAAATGGGCTGTACATTTTCATACCTGTTCCCTGGCAGACCCTTCCCAAATAGTAGAAATATTAGCTTGATTACTCTAGTGGTTGGTGAGTTACAAAGGTTAATGTTCAAGAGTTTGGGCCTACTTATTTGGAACAGAGTATAGTGGCAGGGATGTGGGTAGCTGTTGAACAGTCCCATTAACCCCTTGAGGATTATGACCCATATCGATAGTTTATTCTGGCTATTAGTAGACTATTATATTAACTCACAAAGTTCTGGACGTGTCTGCTGGGCTAATGCAATAGGCCTTCTGGAAGACAGCCCATACAAAGAAAGAAAAATAAATGCACCAGTACCAGTGACATAAAAGCAACATGTGATCAACCCTTTCACATTTTTATGACACAGAGGTTGCCAGATTAGCAATAATAAATACAGTTCTCTCCCTCTTATAATTACCTCTCCAAAATTATTGTTTTGCCCACAGCTAACTCAAAGACAACTGCAGAGGTTGAAGTAACTAAACTAAAGGTTTATAAATACCCCTGATGATAACAAAGGCTTTAAAATATGCCTAATAGGCTCAAAGTTGTGTCAAGAACATGAGAGGGTTAAGTGGTATGTCTACTTACCACCACCTCCTGTCTTCCCCTCACATGTGCCTTCCTCCCCCCCCCCTTTCTACCTACACTTCACCCCCTCTCTAATATTATAATTGTTCTGTCTTTATTTCCCCCAATTTCTTTCTCCCGCCTGTAATATGTTGAGTCAGCACTCTCCCTCCCTCCCTTCACTTCCTCCCACCCTCTAATATGCGCGGGAGACAGCCATATATCACTAGTGTCTCACGAGACCTTGGAGAGGGAAGGTGTATGTCGCGCACTCTCTCACATGCCTCCACGCTCCCCCGTCACAAATATACGTTTTTTGACTGGATATTTGCTGCTTACACCTATTTTCTGGTCTTCAATCTTTGCATGTTCATTATACAAGTAAATTATTGTTACATGGAGCAGTAATATTGCTTTATATAGTAAATATAACAAACTCTGTCAGAATCGAAGGTAATAAATTCATTCACATGCGCGGCACTTTAAAAAAACATAAAAGGCGCACTCCTCGGGTTATGTAACAGAGGGATCTGCGCGAGTCAATATGTTAATTGAGATCAACTTTACCCATTTGATTGATAGAGGTCTTTCCAAAGCTGTATAAAATCATATAATAATATCCAAAAGAAGCTGCTAGAACGCATCATGATCCTCAAATGGTGAATGCAAGTATTTGATCAATCTGTTTGCGAGCCAAATGAATTCCGTAGTGACTTCAGTGTTGCTTAAGTTAAAGGAGTTCATTATAATCAATAATTATCTTACCCGTTCATCAGCTGACAACACAGTAGCCAGTCAGCACAGTGAGGGAAGTCAGTCAGGTGAGGCAGCCACCTGCCGAGTGCTGACACTGAGGAACCTAGTCGCCAGCTTCCACCATCACCCATACCGATATCGTCGATGTAGGGTAGAAGTGACAAGGGATCTTCAAAATAGTCTAGTGCATCCTCTTCTACAGTATCTTTATCTGTTATTGGTTATATGGCCATAAATATTTACTATAATTACCTCCTTCCCCTGTCACAGCTTGGGGTTCGCTACTTTTCAGCATATTTGGGAATTTCTGTGAGAGTTTGCGCAATAGCATCCATTTTCTATAATGGCTGAAGGGTTTACGTGCCCATTTTATGTTGTGAGTTTATATTTTGTTTTATGCAGGGGTAACTATAGTAAAGATCTCTATTTGTGTTCTAACCTCAAGAAAAAATATCACCATTCAGTTCTCTGCCCATTGTTACATTGACATTTGTTGTTATTATTATTGTTATTGTTTTCATTATTGTTCCTGCTGAGGCTTCATGGGAGGACGTTCTAGATCTGGTCTTGGGTTTGATTAACCCCTTCATTACCGACGACATTGTTTTCATCATATTCTGGGTACTATTAGACGATTTTATTCAATTTCAAAAGAGCCTCCAGCAATTAACAGGCTTTGAACTATCTCACTTAACCCTTTTTACTACCACAGACCATTCTTAACCATTTCACGCTTATGACGCAATTTTGAGCCTATTAGGGATACTTTAAAGCCTTTGTTACCATCAGGGGTATTTAGAAACCTTTAGTTTAGTTACTTCAACCTCTGCAGTTGTCTTTGAGTTAGCTGTGGGCAGAAAACTAATTTTGGAGAGGTAATTATTATAGTGAGAGAACTCTATTTCTTATTGCTAATCTGGCAACCTCTGCGTCATAAAAGCGTGAGAGAGTTAAACTGCATAAAATCGTCTAAATATAGCTTTAATAGAATTACAAATACGTCGCCGGTACGGAAGGGGTTAAGGGATTATTTATAAGTATATATTTTTTGTATTTATTCGTTTATTATGTACTTAATTTATTAGTAATAATATACATAATATACATAATAATACACCTAGGGACGGTTGATCCACATCTGCAGGCTCCCTATCGCTCGCCAGGAATAAATCAACACCAAAATAGCACGAAAGGTCTTTATACCGATAAAGAAGTGAGACAAAGGTGAATAACATCTACAAACTAATGGGGGCGAACGTCTTAAAATCTCAAAATTAATGGGGCTAAACATGAGGGAGAAGGGGGTCCAGACAAAGCAACTACCTCCCCCTCCCCCCGCCCCCTCCCCCATAAATTGATATTTTAAATTTTGACTTAGGTTTGAGTCTTTCAGTATCGGTGTCGTACTTTTGTTTAACCCGTTTAGTACCGGTGACCTTAGTTTCATTATTTATTTATTTCAGCTTAGGAAGGACGTCTATCCATCAAAAGGCTATAGACTATCTCAATTCTTCCTTTCAGCCAACACATGTCCTTCCTAAGCTACATAACATCGTCTAAATGCAGCTGAAATCAAATAGAAGAGACGTCGTCGGTACAGAAGGGGTTAACCTCCTCAGCACAATGACGTAACCTTCATTGTATTCTGGTTACCATTAAGGGGAGGGGGGGGGGGTCACCTGCTTTTTGTCTCTTTCTCTTTCTCTCCTTTTCTCTCTTTCTCTGGCTTGTATCCATTCGGCCTCATTCAGCCAACTGTTTTTAGGAAGTTTATCCCCATCCAGGTGTCAATTTCTTCCTGGCGAGCGATAGCGAGCCAGCATTGTATGGAGAAATCTGGCTTCGCCGGAAACATTTTTCTATCGAAAAATGTACAAATTTAGCTTGCTGTCAAAATAAATATATATATACAGTATATATATGCTGGCTCGCTACCGCTCGCCAGGAAAATATTGACACCTGGATAGGGGTCAGCGTCTTAAAACAGTAGGCTGAATGGGGCCGAATGGATACAAGCCAAAAAGAGAGGGAGAGACAGGGAAAACCAAAGCGAGGTGGGGTCTCTTAAACGATGTTCTTCAGTTTGTAATCTACCTCGAGGATTCAAAGAGCTAAACACGATATCATTAAGGGGGGGGGGGGTCACCTGTTTTTTTCTCTCTCTCTGGGTTGTATCCATTCAGCCCCATTTAGCCTACTGTTTTAAGACGTTTATCTCCATCCAGCTGTCGATATATACCTGGCGAGCGATAGAGAGTCACCATATTTTGGATAATGAGTTAGACAGCTGGATAAATTTGTACATTTTTCGAAAAATTTCTCCGGCGAAGCCGGATTGCTCCATAAAATGCTGGCTTGCTATCGCTCGCCAGCAAAATAATTGACACCTGGATAGAGATAAATGTCTTAAAACAGTAGGCTGAATGGAGCCGAATGGATACAAACCAGAGAGAGAAAAATAGCAGGTCACCCCCCTTAAACCCTCCAAATGACATAGTTACTTCTTAAACTACATAAGATCGTCTAACTTCAGCCAGCATATAGGGTAAAATGGCGTCATGGTGCTGAAGGGGTTAACTTTATTATAGCTACTTTTAAATTAGATTATTCTGTTAAAAAACGCCTGCAGCAATTAACAGGCTTCGAGCTATCTCACTTAACCCTTTGTACCACCAAAGATCCTTCTTAAACTGCACTAAGTCGTACTTAGAACCCTTTTAATACCCAAAATCCTTCTTAATCATATTTAATATCCTTTTTACTACCCAAAATCCTTCTTAATCATATTTAATATCCTTTATACTACCCAAAATCCTTCTTAATCATATTTAATATCCTTTTTACTACCACAGATCCTTCTTAAACTGCACAAAATCGTCTAAAGTCAATAAGTATAATTATTAACCATTACAGTACTGGTGACGTCTCGTATATTTGATTTCAGCTACATGTATATAGACGATGTTATGAAACTTAGGAAAGATAAATGGTAGCTAAAAGTTTTAAGATCGTTGGATAATGGGAGAAATAACATTTTCCGGGGATTGTAACTAATTTCAACTACTGTATAATGATGAAAACCACCTACAACTAAAAAGGAAAAACCATGGGAAAATTAGTGGTAGTTTCGGTTATATTTTCCTGGTTATGGCCAAAGAGAGCTAGTTCTCTTATTTAACCCCTCATTTACCCTGAACATCATAGCCTCCCCACTAGAGGGGGCCGTATTTTTAGATTGTTGGGTAATGGGTAAATACTAATTTTCGGTAATAATAACTATTATTAAACTTTGATAAACCTAAAAAATAACAAAGTTTTCCTTAGCTCCGGCAACGTGAGGAGACAACATTTTTCAAATTTGTCCGACGGCCGTAAGTTAAATCCTGCATGTTCGTATCTATTACCCATTAATTTCCAGAAGTTGAAACATATCTTAATATATCTTAAACTTTGTTAGTTTGCCATGACACATAGTGATTGCGGTGCTAGCTGTAGTGCGGCTGCTTAATATTGTCCCTATACTTAAGCCCAGAGATACTTTGGAGGTAGTGATTATCAAAGTGTGAGTCTAAGAGGGCTGGCTCATTAACTATTCTCCACATCTCCGCTCCTTGACTTCCTTAATTGCTCAATAGATAGGCTTGCTTTGCAAGTGCATAATACCTTTGCTTGTGACACAACTTTTATCATATAATTGTATTCGTTTATGTTGCCATATTTTGAATATTGCTCAATTGTTTGGTTGTCAGCTGACAACTGTCATCTAAATTTGCTTGACAATGCTCTTAATTCAATAGCCTATATTTTTTCCTGTGCTGTCTCTGGATTTGAGTTATCGGCGTCAAGTTGGTGCCCTCAGCATTTTATTCAAGGTCCTTAATACTGCTCAGAATCCTTTGCATGATGTTTTACCAGAGCCTTTTGCTCCAACACGTGTAACAAGGTCTGCTTTCAATTTTAATGACTTTGCCATGAATCGTGTAATGTTTCTACGAATCAATTTTCTAGGTGTTTAAATCCATCTTTGGTTGAGTTATGGAATATATTACCTAATGAGATTGTGCAGTCGGATAATGTTTCTACTTTTAAGTCTAGACATATTATTATTTTTTATTTTTTGCAGTTTTTTTTGTGGCGTTATTTAACAAGAATGTTTTTTTTTTTATTTTAATACCACGAACTTTCAGAGTGTTTTGTAATTGTTTTGTGTTCATTTGCATTAATATATAGTGTTTGTAATTAAATAGAAATATCGGAAAAACCTATTTTCCCCATTTTCGATCGATGTTGAGATACTCTCCCCGATAGTGGGGAGGGCTATGATTTGAAGACATTAACCTAACCTAACAACCTTACCTAACCTATCCTAGTATTATGGGTGGGGGCTGCCGCCCCCACACCCTCACTGGTTGGGTAGTAATCCCTTCATAAAAAAACAAAATTTGGCTGTCGATTATACGAAGGCGAAAGAAAAGTTGATGAAGTCTACGGTCTGCAATCTTCAGCTTTGATTGTACGTTGATAACAGGTAAAGTACAGTATTGACAACTTTGTTACAAAAATTACATTTTAGTAGCATACTTTTATATTAGGTTTTTCCGAGTGTTAAAACAAATTTTCATATGATCTTTAGAGCTATCGATAACTGGAAGTACCGTATTAACAACCTTGTTACGAAGAAGACATTTTAGTACCATACATTTTTATTAGGTTTTGCCGAGGGTTAAAACAAATTTTCATATGATCTTTAGAGCATATATAGATTCCATATTTATCTTCAATTATATACAAAAAAAAAATGTGGTATTAAAATAATAATGAACCCAAGAATGTTTTAATTGGATATTTGTGTTTTTGTTTTATTAATTTCATCATCCTACTTGAGTACCTAATTTTCTTCTTCTGGGCTCTCTACCTACAGTAGGTCTGTTTCTTGTATTTGATTTGTTCTTTGTTTTCTTAGTTGCCGATGCTTTTCTCCAGTACCTTCGGGTATTTTATGTCGATTCAATCTTTACTGTTGTTTCTGAACCCTGCTGGAAGGCTTCAGTAGCTGACATTATAATACTAATACTAATACTAACCCATTAATGGCAACCGTCATCAATAGAAGTTTTTCTGGTGCACTGCGACCATTTTCAATAGATCCAGAGCATAAAAAAAAAAAATTGAAAACACCCCAGTGGCACTTAAAACAAAGCAATTTGTGATTAGGTGAGATAATTCCCCTTCATTACTTGCTACCACTCCTACATATGTGTCCTCCTTTCCCACCTCCTCAATTATCAGCTATTTTTCTTTTTATACCCCCTTTTATTGGGTAATCATTGGCCCGAATTTCCCCCACCCGGTCTCTTTAACATGGGCGAGGCAGCTAGAGATCCTTGCAACAGAGAGACTTCTAGTGTACAATGTGCCCAGGATGTACGAGGTGGGCGTGGCATAGGTCTGTAGACTACATCGACATCTCACTAAAAAGCTATACTTAAATACCCCCTTGCCTCATGACTCGTTGCCGCCGTTTGGGGGCTTGCGGGCTTGTAGGTGGAGCGGCCAAGGTTCTTGGCCGCTCTCCCTATCACCTCCAACTAATTTTGTCATGTCCTTTTCTTTCTCTTCCTTTCTAGTTTTCGTTTTTCCCTCTTCCGCTTTCTCCTGGGGCTGCCATCAGAGGCCGGTCTCCCACCCTTGAACTTTTGTGGTCCCGTCCCAACCTTCCCTCCCGGTTGACTTCCCTGTTTGCTTCCTTCCTTTCTCTTTAACTGCTTTGGAGGTTCTAGTTTCCTTAGGGCTTCGCCTTGGTGTCTCTGATCACTGCTGAGTTGGCAGAGTCCACCTGGCGACAGGTGCTGCCGGCCAGGGCTCGCAAGGCTCGTTGCTGGAGGATAGGCACTATAGGGTTGCTTTGGGGTTTCTGACTCCCTTCTCTCTTCCCAGTGAGTGTGTCAGGTGACTACGCCGGCCCCGTTCTCCGTGGGACAAAGCTGCAGGACAAATGCCCGGGTTGTACAAGGTCCCTAGCTCAAAGCCGAGACCTGTCCCATCTCAATTGGGCGCATTCTGGGTTTCGTGGCCCTGCGGAGGTCTTTCTCCCGTTCGTTGCCAGGGGCACCTGGTAACCGCAGTATCTTCTTCCATGCTTTACCCCATTTTATCTTGCTATGGTGACGACTTATGCTTTTTTCCTGTTCTTCCCTGTTTATGGCTTCTGCTTTAGTGGTTCCGGTGAGTGAGCCCCTTGTGGCATGCAGCCTGCCACTCTCGTCCCTTACCCTCGTCCCTCTCGTCCCTCTCGTCCATTACCGTTCCGAATCCTTCTACTACCCTTCCGTCTTCGTCCCGTCTTTCTCCACCCTCCACTACCCAGGCTTTCATCTCCTCTCCTGTAGTTATTTCTGCATCTTCCTCTTCTTCCTCTAGTCATGTCACCCTCGACCCTTTTCTGCCCTCCCTCCCTCGTTCTCTTTCCTCTTCTTCTGCAGTTTTGTCCTCTTCTCGTCCTCGCTCCTCGGTCCTCCCTCTGTCCTCTCTCTTTGCACCTCCTTCCTTTACTAAGTTTTTCTCCATCCCTGCTTCTGCGCCTCTAGCCGGTGATGACCTCCTCTTCCACCTACGTCTCCTTCAACAGGTGGGAAAGGACGTCACCTTCCACTCCTGCCATGATGCCTCCCGTCTTGTTACCGTCCAAACCGAACTTCAGGCTACTGCTATGTCCTCGTTCGTCGATTGTTCTGGCACCCCCATCCCAGCTCAAAAAGATCAACGACTCAACTCCTGTATAGGGACTGTCCTGATCCCGCTTCCATCCGTCTCGGGGGTCGTCCATTCGCGGATTGCGCCGACCTCGTCAAGTACATCGTTGTCGCTCAAGACCACAAGGTGGTTAGTGTGGTATGCTACACTATCCCTCCTCGCGACCTTCACCGCCATCCCGCTAACATTGCCAAGATCTCTCTTGATGGACTTTCCCTTCCTGCCCATGTTATTGTCGGTGGTACTCGCCTCCCCGTGACTGCGTCTCTTCCCTGTCCACTCCAGTGTCACAGCTGCTGGCGTTTCGGCCACCCGGCGAAGTTCTGCCGTACAGCCGCTGAGAGTGCACTCTGCCCGCGCTGTGCGCAGTCCGGACATGCCGTTGGCGAATATCAGTCAATGTCCCAGTTCTGCCTTAATTGCCGCGGGTCTCATTCGGCCGACTCTAAGATTTGCCCCGTTCATCTGTTCGAGTCTGAGGTTGCTGTCCTCAAAGCGAGACACGGCCTTACGCTCACCGCAGCCCGCCAAGAGGCTCGTCGCTTGGGCTTCACCCCTCAGTCATTTTCCAAGACTCTGTCTCCTCCCTCCTCTTCTTCGCCTCCCTCTACCACGCTCCCCCCCCCCCCCTTTTTCTGGTTCCTCAGTTCCTTCCACCGCCTCCGCTCCCTCCGTCCCCCTGGTCGCACCAGTTTCGTCATCTGCCTCTCGTCCTTCTACTGGTGCTTCTCCCGGATTTTCTCCTTCCTCCTCTTCTGTCTCCTCCGTTCGTCCTTCCGTCTCTTCCTTTTCTGTCCCTTTGTCTAACACTTTCTCTGTTCTCAGTCCTTCTCCTACTTCTGCCCCTTCATCTTGCTCTCTTCCTTGTTCCTCCTCTTCTAGTCTCCCCCAACGCTCTCACCATTCCAAGCCTCCCCCCCCCCGTTCTCCGTCACCTTCCTCTTCTAGTCGCCCCAAATCTCCTACTCGCTCTAAACTTCCCTTCTCCTCTACCAAACGGGCTCCTGTGCTCCGTTCTTCCTCTCCCACTTCCTCTTTTAAACGTAAGGGTGGTCTCCGTGATGTGCGGAGCTCAAGTCCCTGCGAGAAGAAGAAGAAGTCGCCTACTTCTCCTTCTGTTTCCCTTTCTCCTCCCTCCGTCCAGTCTCCTCCTCCTCCCGTCACTGCGTCCCTAGATTTCTCCTACGAAACCCTACCTAAGATTGATGAATTTATCCGTTCTTCCCACCCACCGCCTTCAACTGTTCATGCCGAAGTTCATCCTACCCCCTCTTCTCTCCCCCCTACCCCTCTCCCGCCTTCCCCTGCCCCATCCTCTTCCTCCACTCCCCCTTCTGGCCTTCCTCCGGGCCCCCCTCCTCTTCCTCCTCCTGACCCTCCCTCTCTTCCTTCTCCTGCCCTTACCCCCTCCTTCTCTTCCCACCCGCCGTCCGTCCTTCCTACCTCTTCCGGCCCTCCTCCTTCCTCTCCTCTTTCTCTGTTAGACCTCCCTATGCTCACCGGTTTCCAGTCTTCCCCTTCAACGTCTTCTCCAATTCCTGCTATTATTTCCCATCGTTAGCTTCTCTTGGCTATATTTTCCACCCACGGTGTTAACTGTATTTTGTAAATATGTTGTATATAGTGTACGTCTTTTCTTCCCTCTTGTACGCGTCTTCTTTTTAATCTTTTTCGTCTTTTATGTCCATTTTACAATGGAACATTCGTAGTTTTGCAGCACATCGTGTTGATCTTCGTTACCTTATCTCTAGGTTTAGCCCACTTGTTATTAGTTTACAAGAATCGCGTTTATCTAATGCACCCTCCCCAATACCTTTTTACTCCTATATAAGTTCTCCCCAATCCCAGTATGTTACTTGACTCCTCGTACATCATGATGTTCCAGTGTCTCCATTAACTATCCGTACCTCTCTTAAATGCACGCTTGCCAGAGTGTTCCTTTCACGCTGGCTTACAGTAGTTTCCATATACCTTTCCCCCTCGATCCCGATCGATGTTCCAGAATTAAACAGGATCCTTTCTCCATTACCTCCACCTTTCCTCCTTTTAGGGGATTTTAATTGCAGGCATTCCCTGTGGGGTGACTCTACCGTTAATACACAAGGTCGTTCCCTTGAGGCTCTGATTCGTACGCACGATTTATTTCTTTTAAACACTGGTTCCTCTACGCATTTTGATAGCGGCACCCGTACCTTCTCATGTATTGACTTGTCTCTGTGTTCCCCTACACTATCCTTGGATTTTACTTGGAAGGTCTTTAATGATTACTGTGCGACTGACCACTTCCCGATTGTCCTCTCCCCTACATCTTACTCCCCAGTGCCGCGCCCTCCCCGTTGGTGTTTCGATCGTGCCGACTGGACATCTTTCGCTGATCTCGCCGTTCCGCCTAATCCGACCCCTGCTTTCCCGGACCCTGATGCCATGCTTACCAGTTTCCTGATGTTTGGGCTCCATGCTGCCTATACTTGTATTCCACGCACCACTTCGGGGTATGTCTTCTAAGTGTGTACCGTGGTGGACTGCTCAGTGCACTTCGGCTTTACGCAATAAAAGAGCCAAGTGGAAGAGTTTCCGTCGGAAAAAAGGCTCTCCATATAAGCGGGATGCGTATACTCTTTTCAAACAGGCTAATGCCGTCTTCCGTCGTACAATCCGCTCTGCAAAAAAATCTAGCTGGATGTCGTATGCCTCTACTATCAACGCAGATACACCTGTTCCGCAAGTCTGGGCTCGCATCAGGAAGATTGCAGGGAAACATGCGCCTACGCCGGCCCCAGTCCTCTATACCAACACTGGCATTGTGGGCGACCCGTCTCTGGTGGCCAATATGTTGGGACAACATTTCAGTGGTGTTAGCACTGGCTCCCATCTCCCGCCCTTCTTCCAGATGCATAAACGCCGTTCTGAACTTAAGCGACTTGACTTCGCCTTATCATCTGATCAGTTTTTCAATGCCCCCTTCTCCCGGGCTGAGCTTGAGTCAACCCTGGGAGCCTGTAAGGATACATGTGAAGGCCCTGACGGTGTCCATTACTTGATGCTGAAGCACTTATCTCCACCTGTGCTTGGCTTTCTCTTATCCATCTACAACCGTCTGTGGTCCACAGGCTTTTTTCCGGCTGAGTGGAGACATGCCATCCTTCTCCCATTCCTTAAGCCGGGTAAGTCGGGCCATGCACCAGCAGATTACCGTCCCATTGCCCTGGTCAGTTGTGTAGGCAAATTATTAGAACGCATGGTTCACTCCCACTTAATGTGGCTCCTAGAATCAAGAGGCATCCTGTCACCTTTTCAATATGGCTTTCGCAAGGGCCGTAGTACTTTGGACCCATTATTGAGATTGGCGACTTCTATCCGCGACGCCTTTTCGGACACTAAGTCAGTTTTAGCTGTATTCTTCGATCTTGAAAAAGCTTATGATACTGCCTGGAAATACAACATCCTTCATACCCTTTTACGTTCTGGTGGTATTCTTGAAGAACTTTCTCCGTGATCGTACTTTCCGAGTCAAGCTTCAGAATACATTCTCACGAACATAGCCCCAACATGACGGTGTCCCACAGGGTTGTGTTCTTAGTACCATCCTTTTTATCCTAGCTATTAATGGTATTATTTCTTCTCTCCCTCTTGGTGTCCGTGCTTCTTTGTATGTGGACGACTTCGCTATTTACGCTGTGGGTTTGGATATCGCTGCCCTACAAAATCTCATGCAGAAGGCCATCGATGCAGCTGCGCAGTGGGCTACGGCCCATGGTTTTCGGTTTTCGCCCTCGAAATCTTGTGCCGTCTCATCTTCACAAAACGCCATACAGTCCCGCATCCTGTTCTTATGTTGTATAACCGCCCTCTGCCTTACAGGTCCTCAGCTCCATTCTTAGGTCTCATTTTCGATACTCGGTTGACATGGTACCCGCACATTACTTCGTTACTGACCTCCACCACCCGACGGCTTCAACTCTTACACACCCTTAGCCATTTGTCTTGGGGTGCGGACCGGACGACTCTTCTGCGCCTCCATACAACGCTTATTCTCTCCAAGATCGATTATGGCTGCCAGGTATATGCCTCCGCTGCACGTACAAACCTTAAGCGCCTAGACTCCCTTCACCATCACGGTCTGCGCTTGTCGCTAGGGGCTTTTCGCTCTACTCCGGTTATTAGCCTTTATGCTGAATCAGGTGTCCCACCGCTATCATCCAGGTGGGATAAACTGACCCTTCGATGTCATCTTCGCCTTCTGCAACACAGTTCGGCTGGTTTTCCTCCCACGGCTTCCGGCTTAGCCCCATCAGTGTCTGCTACTTCGTTCCCCGGTCGGGTCTCTGCTTTACTAGCCTCCTTCTCTTTTCCCATTCCATCGGTGCTACCCCTCCGACAGTCAGAGTTCCCCCCATGGCTACTCCCTCGCCCTACCGTTTGTACAGCTGCCCTCCCCCCCTCTAAGGCCTCTTCAACCCCACAGTTGCTTTATGCTCAGTTTGCGGAACATATGCTACACCACTCTTCAGCCGTTCCAGTGTACACTAATGGTTCCAAGACCTCCGCCGTTACAGGGTTTGCGGTTGTGTTCCCGGACCGGACCTTCCAACGTCACATCCAATCATGTGCTAGTGTCTTTACGGCCGAGTTATTTGCTATTTTATTTGCCCTACGTACTATTTTTTGCTCACACCTGCATACCTTTTTAATTTTTAGTGACTCCCTTAGTGCTCTTCAGAGTATTCAGTCTCTTCCCGCTGTTAACCCCTTAGTGCTGGAGATTCAGGAATGGTTGTTCCGCATTGCTACTAAATTGAAGTCCCTGTCTTTCTGTTGGGTCCCGAGTCATGTTGGAGTGCCTGGCAATGAGCGGGTTGATTTTTTCGCCCGCTCTGCTATTACCTCTCACTGACTCGTGCCACGGCCTATTCCTGCATCTGATTACTTCCCTCGTGTTACTCAATTACTATGTCAGCGCTGGCAGGACGAATGGACCTCCATGAGGGTGTCTGATGTCAAACTGCGTTCTGTCAAACCTTCCGTCCTACCTTGGAAGTCTTCCTCTCATCGCAATCGTCGATGGGAGACCGCTCTAGCCCGTCTTCGGCTCGGCCACACCAGGCTCACGCATGGTCATTTGATGTCCTGTGATGTCTCCACGCTCTGTCCTTGCTGCCATATTCCAGTGTCTGTCCAGCATCTCCTGATCGACTGTCCGCGTTTCTCCAATGCCCGACGGCGGCCATTCCCATTCGTATCCTCCCTTAATCGACCCCTTGTCTTAGCCGTTATGCTTGGAGAGTCACCCACTTTCTCCCTCCCACATATTATGCGGTTTCTCCTCCATACCCGTCTCCTTTAGCTTCTTTAATTAGTGTTTCCTAGTCTTCTCCTCTACTCCGTATTGCGCCCAGCCCCACAACAACTCCGATGTTTGTTTTTTTTTCTCCACAAAGTTTCTTTTGGTGCCACATAGTCTTTTTAGGCTTGGTGCGAATCCCTATTTTAATAATAATATACTTGAATATCTTTAACCCCTTCTGTCCCGGCAACGTCTTTTCAATTATATTCTAGCTATATTTAGACGACTTTGTGCAGCTTAAGAATGATCTGTGGTAGTAAAAGAGATTGAGTGAGATAGTTCGAAGCCTGTTAATTGATGGAGGCCCTTTTTAGAATGAATAAAATCGCCTAATAGTAGCCGGAATAAAGTTAAAAGACGTTGCCGGTACAAAAGGGGTAAATGACCAACTGTGCAAAGCAAGCTAAAATTGCAATACTCTCATAGGAGGAAAAAGTGCAAATACAAAATATATATTTAAGATGTATTGTAATGTTTTCATGCAAACTTTAAACAATAATTATATATATACTGTATATATATATATATATATATATATATATATATATATATATATATATACCGGTATATATATATATATATATCAATAGAATGGTCACTTGGAAAGCGTAACTTGATAACGAATAGAAGAACCTACGCAGGAATAAATAATACCATCCTGTACGACGTATGAATAATGAGTTCTCATCTTCAGTTCTACAATTATGATACACCCAAAATTACATAATAAAGAGCAACATTGTACCTAACAATATAATGGCTAGCTTAATCATATATGAGTGCAATGAAAGGAAAACAACATGGGAGCACTTACAAATCAAAGCTATGGTAAAATCTAGTAATCCTCAAAATGTGAAAATTAATTATAATACGAACAAGAAAGGAAACCATGTAGACCCAAATATAGGCAGGTATAGTTATTAGCAACAAAGTCAATCGAAAGGGGAATCACGGGTACTTATTTCGGGCTTAGTTAGAGAGGTGTGTTGAGCCTCATATATTTCGGGCTTAGTTAGATAGGTGTGTTGAGCCTCATATATTCGGGCTTAGTTAGATAGGTGTGTTGAGCCTCATATATTTCGGGCTTAGTTAGAGAGGTGTGTTGAGCCTCATATATTTCGGGCTTAGTTAGAGAGGTGTGTTGAGCCTCATATATTTCGGGCTTAGTTAGATAGGTGTGTTGAGCCTCATATATTTCGGGCTTAGTTAGATAGGTGTGTTGAGCCTCATATATTTCGGGCTTAGTTAGAGAGGTGTGTTGAGCCTCATATATTTCGGGCTTAGTTAGATAGGTGTGTTGAGCCTCATATATTCGGGCTTAGTTAGATAGGTGTGTTGAGCCTCATATATTTCGGGCTTAGTTAGAGAGGTGTGTTGAGCCTCATATATTTCGGGCTTAGTTAGAGAGGTGTGTTGAGCCTCATATATTTCGGGCTTAGTTAGAGAGGTGTGTTGAGCCTCATATATTTCGGGCTTAGTTAGAGAGGTGTGTTGAGCCTCATATATTTCGGGCTTAGTTAGATAGGTGTGTTGAGCCTCATATATTTCGGGCTTAGTTAGATAGGTGTGTTGAGCCTCATATATTTCGGGCTTAGTTAGAGAGGTGTGTTGAGCCTCATATATTTCGGGCTTAGTTAGAGAGGTGTGTTGAGCCTCATATATTTCGGGCTTAGTTAGATAGGTGTGTTGAGCCTCATATATTTCGGGCTTAGTTAGAGAGGTGTGTTGAGCCTCATATATTTCGGGCTTAGTTAGATAGGTGTGTTGAGCCTCATATATTTCGGGCTTAGTTAGAGAGGTGTGTTGAGCCTCATATATTTCGGGCTTAGTTAGATAGGTGTGTTGAGCCTCATATATTTCGGGCTTAGTTAGAGAGGTGTGTTGAGCCTCATTTATTTCGGGCTTAGTTAGATAGGTGTGTTGATCCTCATATATTTCGGGCTTAGTTAGAGAAGTGTGTTGAGCCTCATATATTTCGGGCTTAGTTAGATAGGTGTGTTGAGCCTCATAGATTTTGGGCTTAGTTAGATAGGTGTGTTGAGCCTCATATATTTCGGGCTTAGTTAGAGAGGTGTGTTGAGCCTCATATATTTCGGGCTTAGTTAGATAGGTGTGTTGAGCCTCATATATTTCGGGCTTAGTTAGATAGGTGTGTTGAGCCTCATATATTTCGGGCTTAGTTAGAGAGGTGTGTTGAGCCTCATATATTTCGGGCTTAGTTAGAGAGGTGTGTGTTGAGCCTCATATATTTCGGGCTTAGTTAGAGAGGTGTGTTGAGCCTCATATATTTCGGGCTTAGTTAGATAGGTGTGTTGAGCCTCATATATTTCGGGCTTAGTTAGATAGGTGTGTTGAGCCTCATATATTTCGGGCTTAGTTAGATAGGTGTGTTGAGCCTCATATATTTCGGGCTTAGTTAGATAGGTGTGGTGAGCCTCATATATTTCGGGCTTAGTTAGATAGGTGTGTTGAGCCTCATATATTTCGGGCTTAGTTAGATAGGTGTGTTGAGCCTCATATATTTCGGGCTTAGTTAGATAGGTGTGTTGAGCCTCATATATTTCGGGCTTAGTTAGATAGGTGTGTTGAGCCTCATATATTTCGGGCTTAGTTAGAGAGGTGTGTTGAGCCTCATATTTCGGGCTTAGTTAGATAGGTGTGTTGAGCCTCATATATTTCGGGCTTAGTTAGATAGGTGTGTTGAGCCTCATATATTTCGGGCTTAGTTAGATAGGTGTGTTGAGCCTCATAAATTTCGGGCTTAGTTAGAGAGGTGTGTTGAGCCTCATATATTTCGGGCTTAGTTAGATAGGTGTGTTGAGCCTCATATATTTCGGGCTTAGTTAGAGAGGTATGTTGAGCCTCATATATTTCGGGCTTAGTTAGATAGGTGTGTTGAGCCTCATATATTTCGGGCTTAGTTAGATAGGTGTGTTGAGCCTCATATATTTCGGGCTTAGTTAGAGGTGTGTTGAGCCTCATATATTTCGGGCTTAGTTAGATAGGTGTGTTGAGCCTCATATATTTCGGGCTTAGTTAGAGAGGTGTGTTGAGCCTCATATATTTCGGGCTTAGTTAGAGAGGTGTGTTGAGCCTCATATATTCGCTGTTCTAGTTGGGAGCAATGACTGGACAGCATATTAAGGGGAGGCAGTTGGTTTTTCCAGTCCTCCTCCTCCCTCGTGTTTAGCCTTATTAGTTATGAGATTTCAAGACATTCGCTTCATTAGTTTTGCTATTTTTCGACCTATTGCCCCATTCCTTTGCCAATATTAAGACCTTTCGTGCCATTTAGGTGTCGATTTTTTCCTAGCGAGCGATAGCGAGCCTGTATTTGAAGAGGAATCGGCCTTCGGCCGGGACATTTTTTTACCGAAAAATTTACACATTTATATCGAAGGGGGGTGTTTTTTTAAAGTTTAATAGAGGTATAGAGAGCAAATTAAACCCCCTCCTGAAACCTTTGAGCCGAACCAATAAATTATGCTGCACAACACCGTCTGTGCTCCCTTGAACTGAGTGTCATGTATGGGATGATCCTGGGAATGCACATGATCACGTATAGCGGAGAACGAAAGTGCCATTTAGGTGTGGATTTTTTCCTGGCGAGCGATAGCAAGCCTGTACTTTGTAGGATTGACCTTTTAGGGACATTTTTTTACCGAGAATTGTACAAGTTTTTCTCGAAGGGGGGTCTAAGGGGTGTTTTCTCGAAGGGGGGTCTAAAGGGTGTTTTCTAGAAGGGGGGTCTAAGGGGTGTTTTCTCGAAGGGGGGTCTAAGGGGTGTTTTCTCGAAGGGAGATCTAAGGGGTGTTTTCTCGAAGGGGGGTCTAAGGGGTGTTTTCTCGAAGGGGGGTCTAAGGGGTGTTTTCTAGAAGGGGGGTCTAAGGGGTGTTTTCTCGAAGGGGGTTCTTGGGGGTGTTTTCTCGAAGGGGGGTCTTTGGGATGTTTTCTCGAAGGGGGGTCTTTGGGATGTTTTCTCGAAGGGGGGTCTTTGGGATGTTTTCTCGAAGGGGGGTCTTTGGGATGTTTTCTCGAAGGGGGGGTCTTTGGGATGTTTTCTCGAAGGGGGGTCTTTGGGATGTTTTCTCGAAGGGGGTCTTTGGGATGTTTTCTCGAAGAGGGGTCTTTGGTATGTTTTCTCGAAGGGGGGTCTAAGGGGTGTTTTCTCGAAGGGGGGTCTAAGGGGTGTTTTCTCGAAGGGGGGTCTAAGGGGTGTTTTCTCGAAGGGGGGTCTAAGGGGTGTTTTCTCGAAGGGCGGTCTAAGGGGTGTTTTCTCGAAGGGGGGTCTAAGGGGTGTTTTCTCGAAGGGGGGTCTAAGGGGTGTTTTTTAAATTTGATGGATGTCTAGCAAGGGGAAAAAAAAAGTAGATAAATAAACCAAAATATCTATATCTATCTATTTCCGGAAGCCTTACTCCCCTTAATGAGGGTGGCCGTACACAGAAGGCACCCAAAGCGCACCTATTCCCTGTAAGAGGGACAACACGAGCCAGTTTACTGAAGGACTTACAGGATTGACCACTCAATTTAGGATCCGTCCGACTCTGAGGCCCTCTATGTATCTTGTTAGCACTAGTTTTCTAAATTGGTGTTCGGCTAGTCCATCCACTAACCTGCCTTACACTTCGATAAGCAGTACGGATTCGTATCAGTCTTACTCCCCTAGAGTAGGTTGCCGGCCAAGGCTGACGAGTCCCATCCACCCGGATTTTCATAAGGTTGTCTCCCCTAGATGGATTGCCGACCAAGGCTAACGAGTCTCATCCACCCCCTTAATATTTCTGTTGGTTCACCAGTCCTCTATTTATGATATTGCTAATGGTCTACTCTAAAATTCCTATTAACAATAATACACTGTGCACTACTGTCCTGTCGACGTTTTTTGTTTTGTTTTTGTTAACTATATTATACAGTACTCGATTGTGTGCAGCTTACAACGAATCTGTGATAGTAAAAATGGTTCAGTTAAATAGATCGAAGACTGTTGATTGCTGTAGGCCCTTTTCAAACTGAATAAAATCGTCTAATACTACTCAGAATAATCGTCTAATACTACTCAGAATAATCGTCTAATACTACTCAGAATAATCGTCTAATACTACTCAGAATAATCGTCTAATACTACTCAGAATAATCGTCTAATACTACTCAGAATAATCGTCCAATACTACTCAGAATAATCGTCTAATACTACTCAGAATAAAGTTAAAAAGATTTCGCCGGTACAGAAGGAGTTAAGGGGAAGTTTTTAGCTTGTTCCCTAGACCTCCATCAAACTTAAAATTACACGCCCTAGACCCCCTTTCAAGATGAATGTGTACATTTTTCGGTTCCTCTTAACACGCTCGCTATCGCTCGCCAGGAAAAAGAAACTACATTCAAATGGCACGAAAGGTCTCAAAATTGACAGACATGGGGCGAAAGTTCTTAAAATCGCCAAGCTAATGGGGCGAATGTGTTACAATCTGAAAAGCAAAGGGGATATACATGAGAGAGAAAGGTCAGGAAAAAAATCTCTCCAGTGGAAATCTCCCCTTTAATCTGTGGAAGGTTTGCGCCACATTTTGAGGAAGTATTCAAACCTCGCCTTCATCTCTATCTCCTGGTTGTCTGCGGAACCCATCGCTGCCAAGAGTCTGTCGGGAGAGGTAAGACAAAACATGATAGTAATTTTATTAGCCAAAGGACAACCCCTATTAAGGGGGTCCACCCCGTTTTTTTCTCTCTTCCTCTCTCGCTGGGTTGTATACATTCGATCCCATTCAGCCTACTGTTTTAAGACGTTTACCCCCATCCAGATGTCAATATTTCCTGGCGAGCGATACCCAGCCAGCATATATATATTTTTGTTTTGACAGCAAGCTAAATTTGTACATTTTTCGATAGAAAAATGTCTCCGGCGAAGTTTGATTTCTCCATACAATGCTGGCTCGCTATCGCTCGCCAGGAAGAAATTGACACCTGGATGCGAATAAAAGTCTTAACACAGTTGGCTGAATGGGGCTAATTGGATACAAGCCAGAGAAAGAGAGAAAAGGTGTGAAAGAGAAAAAAAAAGCAGGTGACCCCCCTTAAATACATACTTATAAAACAAAAATATATATTAATATTATTATTATATAAAATGCATTTATTATTTTGTCAGATGATAACCACTATATAATACATACTTATATAAAACACCCTATATTAATATAAGAAGTACATACAAAACATACAATAATTCGTCACTATAAAATATATAGTTATATACATTTATAAGATGCTCATATTAATATAATTATTATATAAATAAGCATATAATTATCAACTTGTCTATGGACAACCACTATACATCACATAATTATATAACAAAAACATTAATATATTCAATCTCACATTAAGGGTTACTAGAATGAATAAAATCACACACATACACGAATTACCCCTATTCTGTACAACTAAAATATATATGTAGAATGGTAGATGGATTGGGGTGGGGGGAAAACACAGGAAAGAGTTTTAATTCTTGAGAGACTGAAGAAGATGGGTTGTCCAGAGCCCGAAACGTTAGAGCATATAGAATTAAGGGGAGATGGGCCGGTTTTCTGGACCACTTTCTCCCTCATGTTTAGCCCCATTAGTTTTCAGATGTTAAGATGTTTGCCCCATTAGTTAGTCGATTTTAAGACCTTTCGCCCCATTTTTTCGTCAATTTTTAGACCTTTCGTGCTATTTAGATGTCAATTTTTTCCCTGGCGAACGATAGTGAGCCTGTAATGTTGGAAACAAATTTCTACCGAAAAATGTACAAATTAATCTAGAAGGGGAATCTAATGGATGTTTTTTTTTAAATTTGATGGAGGTCTAGGGAGGAAACTAGAAAAATAACGAATGCATGCAAAAATCACCCAAAAAGTGAACCATCTCCCCTTAAAGCTCATTCCTGTGTTTTCCCCCACGCAATCCATCTATCTGTGCGTATAAATCATCCTTGTATGTAGAATATTTCAATATGGTCTTCCAATACTAATAAGCTAATAATTTACTTTTCCTTCAGTTCAGCAATATAGGCTTCGGCTTGCTGGTCCCCTCTGGCTTTTCTCATGGTGTGATAAAAGAAATTTGAACGTAGATATCCCATCAATCCTTCCATCGTGTAGGGTTTCTCCGAGTTAAACCTTCCCTCACTTGACCTAGGAAAATTATCCAAATTAGTGAATTATATTTTAGTTACCACTTAATTATACCAAATATTAGTTTTCTAAACCAGTACATAACACGAAAGTGCTATTGTTAATATTATTACTATTCTATATCCCAATCCATTGTCAAAACCTGACAATATATGATGTTACTGTATATGATACTGAAGGCACAAGTCATATTCATTACTGCGGTTTCTCAGAATATCTGAAGAGACCTCATTTATATACCAATACGGTTTATAAATATATATACACTTGTTATATATATACATACAGTACATATACATACTATACATACATTGATTTCAAGACCGAGTGCTTCACACAAAGTGTGATTCCAATCCCACGTCCAAATGGCGGCACTCCAGGTTGCGCTGTTCAGAGCTGCTTCGCTATAGTCTATTTTTTGAGCGGATGGTAAATATAATCCTTTAGCAACTGAATTCTTGATTTTTACTGGATAAATATGATACTGCTATGTCCGTGCGTCATATGGCCAAGTTTGCATAATTAGTAACATATTCCGTCACATATTAATGGTTATAGCGAAGTAATCAGGATGGAGAGACAGCAATTTACCATCAGCTGGGTATATAGGTACTTTTTTTATTTTTGTTTGTAACTCAACTTAGTTCATCCATCCAAATACCAAACCCATCCATCCTTACTTGTACGCAACTCATGTCTCCTGAGCTCTTCACTAAATGCCAAACCCATCCATCCTTACTTGTACGCAACTCATGTCTCCTGAGCTCTTCACTAAATGTCCAATATTGCAGTTTGGGCTTACTCATCCATTTTAGCATTCTCATCTTTTTACATTCCATTCTGGTAATATCATCTACTTTGACAGGCTACGTTTGTTAAGAATAGGTTATTGCGCTTATAATACGTGAAGCGTAAACCTTTCCCTGTAAACCTTTCCCTGTAAACCTTTCCCTGTAAACCTTTCCCTGTAAACCTTTCCCTGTAAACCTTTCCCTGTAAACCTTTCCCTGTAAACCTTTCCCTGTAAACCTTTCCCTGTAAACCTTTCCCTGTAAACCTTTCCCTGTAAACCTTTCCCTGTAAACCTTTCCCTGTAAACCTTTCCCTGTAAACCTTTCCCTGTAAAGGGAGAGGGAGTCTTCTCTTGGTTAGAATTGGCAGCAGTTCCCAGCCACATCTAATTCTGGTGATAATGGCGGCCTCGGCCCCACCACCGGCCAAGATTATAGCAAAACTTGTCCACCATCTCCAGCGGCTCTCAAGGCACTCACTCAACATCTTTACATACTATGCAAACACATTTTTCAACTTAAGCCTTCTTCCTTGGCAGAGGTCTTTCTAGTCTAGTAAAACGTTTCTTACCATGGTATATCCAGTAACGACAGATTCTACACTCAATTGAGTTTCCGCTCACCCCATTATTTTCTACATTTCCACACCCCAAACTATTGTGCAAAACCTAGATTTTAATTATATCAAACTCTGCATTAAGTCCATGTTATATATGCCAGCATTTCTGCGTTTCTGCTTCCCATCCTGCAGACTCGCATTCAATACCTACTCAGGCTGAAAAGTTTTCCTGCAGTTACCGGCAGTTACCATCTCCCCTTGAGCAAGTGAGATGGGTAATGATCTTTCGTTGATTAAAGAAAGTTAAGTGCTTGTGAGTCCTCGAAGGAGGAGATACAGGTGCTATATAAGTAACCAGACAATTATTATTTATATTATTGTTAATGCTTTACATGCCATGCCGGCTCTCTGTATCCTAAACTTGGCCTCAGCATATTTCACATTATCTGTGATATGAACTAGGTCAGTGGTCAGCAACCCTTAAAGCTAGAAGAGCCATTTTTTTAAAGTTTCATAAAAAAAAAAATATTGTCGGAGCCGCAATAAAAAAAAAAAAAAAAAAGTCTCATCAACCGAAATCCACAGTACTTCAGAAATAAGAGAATATACCCTACTTCTGAACTAAACAAATTATAGGCCTAGTGATATTGTTCAATATCCTGGTATTCACAAGCTTAGGAAAGACATGCGTCAAATTTCTAGAAATCAAAACGATTGATACCTATACAACTTTTCAAAGTAGAATAAACAAATCTAATGTTGTCTTGAATGTGATATATGACGCCTTCATTTTGAAGGAAGAATTATTATTTCTGAAGCTTCTGGAGCCACACAAGTGTCCTGAAAGAGCCGCATGCGGCTCCTGAGCCGCAAATTGCCGACCCCTGAACTAGGTCATCTGCATGTAGCAGTTCCCAAGGGAGCCCGGTTCTAAAATATCTGGATAGTGCCTCCAGAACCACAAGAAAGAGGAGAGGGCTTAACACAGTACCTTGGTGGATACAAACTGTAAACTCCTGACTCAGTATGCCTTTACCCTCACTGCAATTCATGATTCCTCGTACATGTTCATTATCACACGCACCAGCTACTCCTCCATGCCCAGTTTTCTCATAGCCCACTGCAGGATATTCTGGGCACCTTATCAAAGGCCTTCTCCAGGTTTACAAACCCATGATAAAGATCCGTATTTTTATGCAAATATCGTTCTTGTGGTTACCTATGAAGATGGCATCTTTTGTACCATATCCTGGCATGAAAGATAAGTGCACATCATCGGTACAAATGTTGTCCCTGATCATAACTCCAAAGACTCTCTCACAGAGTATCATGACCTGGTCAAACATTGATGTATTGGTTACTCGCTACTAAGCTGCTCTGTATTCCACTCAAATTTATCATTGAGTATTCATTTGTAGTGTACCTTTCAAGCTTTTCTGATTTTGTTTCGGCATAAACAATTGCCCCATTATCATTCCTTACACACTGTTCTCTTCTAACATCTCTACTGTCATCCTTAACTCGCCTAGCTAAGTTGAATATCCAATTGCATTTTGTTGTTTGATTCACTTGGTCTATGACCAAGTGCTGTAATATTTGTTTTGTATTGCATATCTCTTCTTGGCAGTTATTTAGCTGCCAGATATTCCTCCCTGCTGCCTCCTTTCTTCCAGGCTTTAAAACAATTTATTTTCTCCTTTATTGCATTTTGAACCTCGTCAGTCCACCACCAGGTAATCTTATGCCTGAAGGGACCCTTAGTTTTGCCACAGACTTTGTCAGTGACAAGAAGAAAATACGTTTACAGAAATGTCAGTGGCAATTTGCATCATTTGATCTAGCACCCCTATTCCTATACATTTCCTCTAGCTCGCAGCAAAACCTATCCATACAATCTCAATTATTGATTCCCTTGAGCGCAGAATCTCCGCTTCAGCTCATGTCACACACTAGGAGCTTATGTGGAGACATACATTATTTGCTTGGGGTGATCTTTACATCCAGAACCCACTACCAGAAGGAATAATGGTGTTGATATACATCTATTATAGTGACCTATAATGCTGCTCAGGCAATAATCTGATACACAGAGGATATATTAGTGACTTTACTGTGCATCAATAATGTACTTTATATTTGACCAAAATGTGCTTAATCAGACAACCATGTTTCCTGGATAAAGAAAGTGTGGAACAAATGTTGTACCTTTGTGTTTAGGTGGATATTGTAAGCAATGAGTAAGTACATATACAGTATATCCCACGCCAAGATTAGTTGAACAACATTATTCCTACAAATACTGTTTCTTTGTAAGGCAAATCATTCGTCTTTTGAGTATGAATTATATAATTATGTATTATGATATACCGGTATATAGATACTGTATAATTATATATATATATATATGAGAACATTGCTATTTTGATATTATTCGTTTATATTTATGTTTTATATGGCTTTATATTACTTATTATTCCCCAAACAAATCACACCATTTGTTGTATTTACTTTTCCTAGCGCGCGTTATCTTACCGAACCATAATCTTGTCATCATACAGGTCGGGAAGTGTAGTGTAGTCATCTAAATGGTATTTGTAGTTGGTCGGAAAATACTCCTTCCAGGAATCTATTGCCTGAAAAGAAAAAATCGTAATATAGTCATTGATATTAGTTCCTCAGCATATGTATATATTATATTTTCTCATATTATTCATGAAAATACTTGTATGAAGGATAATAATAGTTCACTACACCACAGCGTGATAAATATAAATATAGGAACAAAGGTTAAGTATCCTTTATCACTCCTTGGTGTATTGAATTAAAGCATGGACACTCGTTCTGGCTCTCGGTGGTTCGAGTACGGTTGGGAGTATAGAACATTAAGAAGCTCACATGTATTTGTAAAGCCTGTGACATCTTGTTCCAGTCTTGGGAGTGAGATTTGTGAAGCACTTAGAGCTTGGTTGCCCACTCACGGCTCGAAGCAGCCTCATCTCTGGAGCTGCTTCACCTTCGTGCTTCGCTGTCTCACACCATAGACTCAGACCCTCACTCTCAGAACGCCACCTTTTGAGCAATTAACTCACTAGGCATTGCTCCCCTGTAGCATATTTTGAATATGGGAAAAACAGCACTCATACCTCATACATTATCTTCGTGTAGGCTTTACCACCGTAGACTGGAATGGGGAACCAGTAGTCATAACAGGCGAGGACCCCACCTGGCCGCAACGCACGGTTCACCTGGTAACAATAATAATAATAATAATACAAATAATAATAATAGTAATACTAATAATGATATTAATAATAATAATAATAATAATAATAATAGTGTTATTATTATAATATTAATAATAAGAAGAATAAGGTTACTTAAGGGGGAATGGGCGTATATATTTTGTTATATGCAATATATATATTTGTATTATTATTTTAGTTTTATCCCTAGACCTCCATAATGTTGAAAACAAAAAATAATACCCCTCTTCCAGATAAATTTGTACATTTTTCAGTAGAAAAGTTATCTGGCCAAAGGCCGATTTCTTCTAGAATTACAGACTCGCTATCACTCGCCAGGAAAAAATCGATGCCTAAATGGCGCGAAAGGTCTTAACATTGACAAGGACATTAAATAGGGTAGAAGATATTAAAATGGGCCGAACGCCGAAAAATCTGAAAACTAATGGAACTAAATATAAGGAAGAAATGGCACCAGAGAAAACTAATGGAGGCACCAGAGAAAACAAATGGAACTAAATATAAGGAAGAAATGGCATCAGAGAAAACTAATGGAACTAAATATAAGGAAGAAATGGCACCAGAGAAAACAAATGGAACTAAATATAAGGAAGAAATGGCATCAGAGAAAACTAATGGAACTAAATATAAGGAAGAAATGGCACCAGAGAAAACAAATGGAACTAAATATAAGGAAGAAATGGCATCAGAAAACTAATGGAACTAAATATAAGAAATGGCACCGAAGAAATGGCATCAGAGAAAACTAATGGAACTAAATATAAGGAAGAATGGCACCAGAGAAAACAAATGGAACTAATACCAGAGAAAACAAATGGAACTAAATATAAGAAGAAATGGCATCAGAGAAAACTAATGGAACTAAATAAGAAGAAATGGCACCAGAGAAAACAAATGGAACTAAATAAAGGAAGAAATGGCACCAGAGAAAACAAATGGAACTAAATATAAGGAAGAAATGGCATCAGAGAAAACTAATGGAACTAAATATAAGGAAGAAATGGCACCAGAGAAAACAAATGGAACTAAATATAAGGAAGAAATGGCACCAGAGAAAACAAATGGAACTAAATATAAGGAAGAAATGGCATCAGAGAAAACTAATGGAACTAAATATAAGGAAGAAATGGCACCAGAGAAAACAAATGGAACTAAATATAAGGAAGAAATGGCATCAGAGAAAACTAATGGAACTAAATATAAGGAAGAAATGGCACCAGAGAAAACAAATGGAACTAAATATAAGGAAGAAATGGCACCAGAGAAAACAAATGGAACTAAATATAAGGAAGAAATGGCATCAGAGAAAACTAATGGAACTAAATATAAGGAAGAAATGGCATCAGAAAAAAAAAAAAAAAATCTTAAGATGGATCTATGATAACTGTAATGGACCAGGAGCATCATTATATAAATCATATATTATAGTGATAATTCTCTTAGTACTTAAAACTACTTTATAGTAAAAGATGAGGTTAATATGATATTTGTGCTGTACAGTATAGGGCAGTGGTTCTTAACCTTTTTAGCACCGCGCCCCCCTTTGGTCAGGACTGTATTCGTGCCCCCCTCCCCTCCCCCCCCCCCTCACACACACACACACACACACACACACACACACACACGCCTCTGATGCCTAGACAACTATTTTTGTTTATCCATTCCATATGGAATGGGCGAACAAATAACCAACTGCATGCAAGGATTAAAACTGATTAATGGTTATATGTCAACACTACATGTTGTTGCTCGGAATGACGGTTGTGAATTTTTCCTATCAAAATTTTCTTATTTACATATATCTTTGCGATTACCCTGTATGCATTTGAATGGCTTAGCCCTATTTTGAACTATGATTACCCCACGCCCCCCCCTAGCATTGTCAACCCCCCCCCCCCTCGGTTAAGTAACGCTGGTATAGGCTATAGGGGAAGGTCGACCATGAAATGTATATTAAACTAGGGGCATTATTATGTTGGTTTAAATTTGTATATATAATAGGTTGTGCTAGTACAGTATTTCTCATTAAAGAGTGACTAATAGCTGTTGGAGGAGATGCCTAGGAAAAGCTTACAAACATATATATATATATATATACTGTATATAATATAGTCTGTCTGCTTTCAGCTGACGGTAAATCCAATGCATATAATTATATTGATACCTAATAGAATTATATGAAACTACTATGTCCCTATATCTTAACCCCTTACGGACGGGGATGTTTGTAATTTCTACTACCTGTGTGGCGGGCATATTTACCCTAAACGAGCTTCATTCCATGCTCTTTTTCATGCATAAACATATTAAACAAGAGCCAGAGCGTAATACAATTATATATCCGTGAAAGGGCGATAATAGAGCTTTCCAATTACATCTGAATCATCCTTGTACGACCACGGGTTCTCTTGTAACGTTCGTGCAACACGAGGGGAAAAACCCTAAAATACGGTAATATCTTGAGTTTTTCGTTATTTTCGCGAGGCCAGGGGTGTGTAGGGTAGTGGTGGGGACCTCAGTAACCTCGCTCGGTTCATGCCGAGCGGTCAGAGCCCGTCTGTTGTCCTCCCAACGCGTGGACTCTCTCTCTCAGAGCCGATAATATGCTCAACATCCCTTTCGACTATTGTCAGGCCCCGCGGGATAGGCCACTTTTCACTCATTCGGCATATGTCGGGCCCCGCGGCCTGGTTGTTAATTAACAACATATTTTGCTGCAAAAAAAGTTATAAGAAAAAAATAATCAAGATGGAAGCTTGGCAATTTACAGTCGGCTGGAAGCAAACAAACTATAGTTGGTGTTATTATGTCAAGCCTGCTGCTGCGATGGTTGACCGCTCCAGTGATGCCTGCGTGCTTACGACACCCACCACCTTGACCTCACGCCCTTCACAGCTATTACCCACGCCCTCGGCTAGAACCGTGACTCCAGGTAGGTCGATTATCCCAACAAGAGGGCCTTATAACGAGTAATATTGAAGGAGCTCTTGATTTTTACGATAAAAATGTTTCACACTATAGCATGGTTCACACATACAAGAGTCGGTGCCCGAGTCCAGCACGAGTGAACAATGGGTGACACTCTTCGTGACTCTGGCATGAACCAGCCCGAGTAGGTCACTGTTTCTGATTCACCAAGAGTCGGTACGTGTTCATCCAAGAGTCAGTACGATTCACGGAGAGTCAACAAGAGTCACGAAGAGTGTAACACGAACCCAACACGAGTTGAAGAAATTTGAAAAATAACGGTCACATTCCAGGGTACGAAAACAAAGAGTCAGTACGAGTCAACAAGAGTGTAACAAGAGTCATGAAGATTGCTCCCAAGAGTGGCCCCCATTGTGCAGGTGCCCGATTCACCCAAGAGTGTAACAAGAGTCAACACGAGTCACAAAGAGTTATGCAGAGTTCAACAAGAGTCAACACGAGTCACGAAGTGTCAACAAGAGTCAACACGTGTCTACACGTGTCTACACGTGTATCCTTCGGACTCGTGATGGGGACAAGAAATGTCATGCAGGTTTGAAATTTCTAGGACACGTCACGAGTCCCCAGGACACACCCCGATACCAACACGACTCACACGAGTGTAACACGAGTCACGAAGAGTCACAAAGAGAATACACGAGTCATTGCCGAATATGAAAATTTCCTCATTCATGTTGGACTCGGGCACCGACTCTAGTATGTGTGAACCATGCTTATGACTCTGAGCTCAATGGGGGGGGGGAGGGTAATTGGGGGAGATTTTTAGTTGAAAGTGACAATGATGAAAGTTAGTTCAGTGGATTTAGCGGTGAATATGGCAATGATGATGGTGATTATGATAGCGGTGGTGTGATAATGATGGGAGTGATGATGAAGGTGGTGGTGTATGGGTAAAGTAACCATTCCTTGAGGTTGTAGCATATGTTATTACTGACCTAAATGGCACGACAAATCTTAATATTGAGAAAATAATAGAGCGAAAGGTCATACAATCGTCAAACTAATGAGGTGAACGTTTTAAAATCTGAAAACATGAGAGAGAAGGGGGGGCCGAAAAAACAACCGTAACCCCTTTAGTAACTCTTCCTTGAGGTTGTCGTCTAAACATTAGGCTACCATAGAGCAGTTGGGAGTATGTACACTCGACCAAAAACCAATCTTTACACTGGTGAACTGTAAATAATCTAGTGTGAACGGAATTAATCTGGTGAAACATACGTCTGTGAGATATTATCATACGATTTCGACCCACTTCCAGAATGTTTAGAGCGTTAGTGTAAAGATTGTTTTTTGTTCGAATGTACATGCTTAGATTAATATGCAGTATTCGAGAATGCATAATATATCATAGGCTTGTGCATAAACCTTTAACTGTCTTGATAGCGTTCGAGTCCTTGGAGCACCACATGTATTCATTAGTTTCATTGATTTCATTAATTAGGGTTATTTGTAAACACTTCATTGGTGGGATGGTGAAAACACATATGAATTACTGACCTCGGTATAGAAGGTATCAAGGTTGAACCAGTGGACGGAGCTACAACAAGTGATGAGGTCCACAGAGCCATCCTCCACTGGCAGCTGTTCGGCTTTGGCTTCCCTGCAGAGGTATAATTTCATTAATTATGAGGACCAGTTCGACTTTCTATCTCATTTATTTTCTTTTTCTTTGGGTTGTATCCATTCGGCCCCTTACAGCCTACTGTTTTAAGACGTTCATCCCCATCCAAGTGTCGATGTATTTCTAGCGAGTGATAGCGAGCCAGTATTGTGTGGAGAAATCCGGCTTCGCTGGAGACATTTAGCCTGCTGTCTAATTCTTTATCCAAAATATGCTGGCTCGCTATTGCTCTCCAGGAAATAAAATCGACACCTGGATGGTAATAAACGTCTTAAAAAAGTAGGCTGAATGGGGCCAAATAGATACAACCCAGAGAGAGAGAAACAGAGAAAAAGAGCGAGGTGGTCCCCTTAACAGAATCTTCACATGTCTGTAATCCAGTTTTCAGAGTGAAGTGGACTGGATTTAAGCCCCCTTCACACATACACGATTTTTGGTCCCGACTGCCCTCAAATTTGCAATTTTCCTATTATGTTTTGGCAAAATCGGGGGTCGTCTGGAAAGCAAGTCGTGTATGTGTGAAAAGGGCCTTAGGAATGGCTGTACATTTTGTAGGAAGCTACTGTACTGCTCTTTCTTATATCGAAACGTCAGTCTCAGTCCACACACACCATTTGGGAATTAACCCTGAACAAAGTGATCCACAATTGTGATAATCACGACAATTTGTCTTTCCCTCATTCTATGAATGAAAACTATTTCACGCTCCGTGTGTCCAGACATAAAACATACTTCGTGTGTCCAGACATAAAACATACTTCGTGTTTCAAGACATAAAACATACTTCGTGTGTCCAGACATAAAACATACTTCGTGTGCCCAGACATAAAACATACTTCGTGTGTCCAAACATAAAACATACTTCGTGTGTCCAAACATAAAACATACTTCGTGTGTCCAGACATAAAACATACTTCGTGTGTCCAGACCATAGACTCCTCATAAAACATACTTCGTGTGTCCAGACATAAAACATACTTCGTGTGTCCAGACCATAGACTCCTCATAAAACATACTTCGTGTGTCCAGACATAAAACATACTAGCCCGTTTGATAAAGCAGATGTTACGTTTGCCCCTCTCTCGCTTGGACCAAGTAGTGTGGGATGAATTCTTCAAGAAAAACAAATATTATTCCAAGAAATAAGTTATTTACCACGTATTAAAGGCAAATTGTATGAAAGCTGTGTAAGGTTATATTGAATGTCAAGGAACAATGACAAATACTAAAAAAAACTAATTTATATTGCGCTAGAGATATCCTAAGCCATTTTCTTCAAACTACCATCTTTCGGTTTCCATTCCTTTATATTTCTGACCGTTCCATAGCTATGGTTGTGGATGGCCATCGCTCACTTCCTGGACCTGTCGACACCAGTGTTCCTCAGGGTTCAATTTCTAATAATCTATTGATGATCTTCTCAACTGTGCCTCTAGTCTTATCCACTCACTATTCAACCTGCTTTCGACAATGACCAACCCACCATGCAGTAACTTCAAAACTCAAACGATGAGGCCACAGCACACTTATATTCTGATCTATCAACTAAATTAATTGGGTCAGAGAAAACCTTGTTTAGTTTAGTGTTTCCAAAACCCAATTTGTCCAACTATTTACCGGTCACAATTTTCCGCACTACTATCCCTTGCTCTTCAACAACACACAAATCAACCCTTCGCCCTCTTTCAATATTATTAGTGTCTCTTTTTTTTATCTTTCGTGGAAAGACCATATTACCACACTTGGTAAACCAGTTTCTCAGAAGTTAAATGTGCCCAACCGTCTTCATGGGTCAAGTAATTTTTACTCTAACATACCACGGTATTGGCTCTCAAACACTTTTCTATATACAGTATATATATATATATATATATATATATATATATATATATATATATATATATATATATATTGTATATAGGAAAGTGTTTGAGAGTGTGTGTGTGGAGGGAGATAGTGACTACACTAAAGTAAATAACATGAGATAAATGCCTAAAGTACCATGATAGATTGTCTAAGTAATAGGTAGCATACGAGGCTCAATACTATTTACTTTTAACTTGTTTTGTATAATATGAGTAAATTAAATATTTGTATTACCCATCTTTCCATCTAAGTATGATATTAACGCTTTGAGGTTCTAAGAGGTATTTTAAAATTTTTTTTTGGTTAATATTAGAACGTTGTTATGCAATTTATAATATATATCTAGGAATCAAAGGGGTAAATAATATCTCAATTAAGTCTTTAGCTCCCACAATTTCGCCCTAAGCTGAATAACATCGTCTAATGATAGCCATGTTAAGGGGGGTGACCTGCTTTTTGTTATTTCTGTCCTTTTCTCTCTTTCTCTGGCTTGTATCTATTTGGCCCCATTCAGCCAACTATTTTAAGACGTTTATCCCCATCTAGGTGTCGATTTCTTCCTGGCGAGCGATAGCTAGCCAGCATTATATGAAGAAATCCGGCTTTGCCGGAGACATGTTTCTATCGAAAAATGTACAAATTTAGCCTGCTGTCAAACAAAAATAAAAAATATGCTGGCTCGCTACCGCTCACCAGTAAAAAAATGACACCTGGATGGGGATAAACGTCTTAAAACAGTAGGCTGAATGGGGCCAAATGGATACAAGCCAGAGAAAGATAGAAAAGGACAGAACGAAAACAGGTCACCCCCCTTAAACTGCTAAAACGCGTCATGATCGTAAAGGGGTTAACAAATGAGTCTGAGAACTGTTAACCTGTAAACAATATTGTTGTGGCTGGTTCTGGCCCGGGCTGCCTTCAGCTGGGCGGTGCTGACATCAAGGCCGATCACTTTCTGGAAGTAGCTGGCGATGACCTCCGAGTTCTGACCTGAGCCACACCCAACATCAACACAGAGGTCCAGGGATCCATCACCTGTCTGTATAGTAACATAGATACCATTATCACAATAGTTAGAATGATAGCCTTCCTACCTTCAACCGTTATTGCACCGACTCCATCATATGCATTAAATTTATACCATGCAAACTAAACTTAAATAATTCATGATCAAAGATAAATTTGAAAGAGGTCACATTACGGCAGCAAATATTAAATGAATATTTCATTATAAGGACAGATACATATTTAAAAACATATAAAACTTATGATTCTATATTTCCTTCCAAATACAGTTGCCAAAGGGGAGGGTCAACCTTCATTGACCCCAAAACCATCAATATTTTCATTTATTTTTAGCTATACTCCTTCCTACAGTATAAAAGAATATATAACCACACAAATACCCATCTGACATCTCTACAACCCCCGAACCCCACCTAATCCCCCCCCCCCTCCATCCTTCATTTATATACAACCCCCGAACCCCACCTAATCCCCCCCTCCATCCTTCATTTATATACAAAACAAATCATAAAAACATATAAAACATTTCTTAACCAGACATAAATAGCGCGGCATTGCATTTTTTATCACCCGAAAGTAAAGATGCCCTCTCTCCATTTGAAGGATCACTATGAAAACAAAACAAAAAACAAAATGCGAATTCCATGGCTTAAAACTAATTTGGGGTTTTCTATAGATTCCTTTTTTCAACTTTTAAACAACAAGGCTCTTCCAAATAATGTTCTAAATCCTCACCATTTTCCATGCCAGTTCCATAAAGATCTACTCAACTAAGTGCACTCTGAAATTGCGAAACAGACAAAATTGAAGGCGTCTATCTATCTATCTATCTATTTACTCAGGCCCAATCCCCACTTTTCCTATTATTATTATTTTTATTTTTATTTTTTTTTGGGGGGGGGCGACTCAAGACAGAGCAAGAACAGGGACAACACAAAACACAACAGTAAACAATGAACACACAAAACAAAACACAAATTCACACACATCTAGGTCATCCAGGAGAAGACCCAGAGACCAGGGTCACCAAGGTCCCTCCAGCACTCCCCCGGCCCCCGACCACCCGGAGAGGTTCCGATCTCGGCAGGCAGACATGCAGTGAAGCCCTACCACCACAAGCCCGCCCACCACACTTCCAGGTGCACCCTTCATATAAATTGTCTCCCCGGGCCAGGCGCCTGATGGACTATTATCTAGTCCAACTTGCGCCCGACCCCTTCCCCCAAATTACCAAGTTTTCACTCATCTATTCACAAGCATTCTCCATTCATTCCTGTTTATTACTACTTCTCTTGCCTGATCTATAGTCATTCCTCTATCATCCAAAGCTTGTCTTACACAGTCTCTCCATCTCAATGGGGGTCTTCCCGCCCTTCTCTCTCCCCTTGTATCTGACTCACATATTCTCTTTGTAAGCCTTTCATCTTCCATTCGTTCAACATGACCATACCAGCTCAGCACCCTTCTGTCCACTCTGGCTGACAAATGTTCCTGCTGCCCCACTCTCCTACGTATCTCTTCATTCCTCAATCTGTCTCTCCGAGTAATTCCACACGTACTCCTCAAGCAGCTCATCTCCATCACATCCAGCTTTCTTCTCTCTTTTTCCTTCAGAGCCCATGTCTCAGCCCCATACATCACTGTCGGCACAACAATTCCTTGATACATTGCACTTTTTACTTTCATTCCAATATTTATCTTCTTCCACATGCTTCCCATTGCTCCGAAAATCTTCCTTCCTGCACACACTCTGTTTTACCTCCATTTCAATACCTCCACTCCTGCTTATCGTTCCACCTAGATATTTAAAACACTCTACTTGTTCCAATATTTCCCCATCCAACCTCACATCTATATCCACCCAACGATCACTCCTATTACACACCATTACTTTACTTTTTATTGACGTTCACCTTCAGTTTCCTCCTCCCACAAATGATGATGATGATGATGATGCAGTTTTTACCACCATACACTCCCTGCTGAATAGCAAGGCTAGGGTGGGTGCCCTGATGAATCAGGCACTTAGTGAATAGTTGCCACAGATTGCTAGACCGCGCCGTTCACCAACAGCACTGACATCTGCCAATAACTCACTGGCTGGCCCGAGGCTCGAACCGTCAACCTCACGGTTAGCAGGCGATCACTCTACCAATCGAGCTACGGCTTGTGGCCGTAGCCAGTTTCTCCTCAGAATCCGCCACCAACGCTGTGTCATCAGCGAACAGCAACTGATTCAACTCCCAATCTCTACCATTCTTTCCTACTAAATCCAATTCTTTTCCCATAGTTCTCATTTTTACCTCCCTCACCACACCATCCATAAACATATTAAACAGCCATGGTGACATTACACAATCCTGTTGCAAACACCTACCTTTACCTCAAACCATTCACTCATCTCACCATTTCCTACTCTAACACATGCTCTGCTCCCTTCATAAAAACTCTTAACTGCTTCCAACAAATTTCTTCCAATTTCATAAATCCTTAACACCTTCCACATTGCTTCACGATCATACGCTTTTTCCAAATCCATAAAAGCCCAATATATTGTTACGACCGGGGCTACAAATAAACCAAGGGCACTTAATGGTTGGACTAGTAATAGGGCACTATGCAACAACGGTACGCTAGATCCAAACCCTTGAACTTATATGCCGGCTAACAAAAAACACCTATACCCTCCAGAGTTAATCTGCGATAACGGGGTATGCTTAACTGGGCATAAATGTACTCTACTCCAGGCTAACCCACACTGGTATAGCCTGATAACAATCAAGATGCAAGTTACGTTAAAATGCACAAAAGGGAAGCTATGGAAAGATCAATTAAATCAATGCAAGATTTAATACAATAAAAAGATGCTTCAATATAGTTACTCTAAACAACAATAAACTCTTCACTCCTATCTGAAAGAAAGTGAAGTCTAGTCCTACAGCATAGACCTGGAAACTTCTGAAGAAAGTCTGATGCTCATAAGATGCTCATATCTTAAATTATAGAAAGGCAGGAGGCAGGACACCCAACGTATATACGGAGTACACAAAAAGATAGGACATATAATGTTAACTGACACGAGAATATTATAAATGCGCAACGGCAGTAATGTTCGACACTAAAAGAAATGCTTCCTCAACAACGAAACAGTCTACTACAACTCAACAACAACCTAGACTCATAAATGCCGTGAATAATAATGCATACATATCATAAAGAGCTCATATCCTAACTAGTGTCTGCTAGGTGAATAAAGTCTAGCTGGGATATCAAGGTTAGGAAACTGTGGCTGAGCAAGACTGGCTCATAGCCTAGCGTTGTCCTTAAGGCGGTATGATTAAAGATACGTTAAATGACGGGGATGCTCTCTTGGTAGATCCAGATCTCAAGTATCTGGTTATACCCTGGCGATCCCTCTAGAGTCAAGCAAAGAGGCAGCACTGTGTGACAAGGAAGTAGGCTAATGCCCTCTTACCACACGATGCTGCACTCGCAAAAGGCACAACCAAAAAGACAACCTAGGCTACCACAGAAACCGTCGAAGTCGTGTAGGTATAAGCGAACCGTACACACATCGCTGACGACGACAACAGAAGCCTTATCCCAGTCTAGCATTAAATAACCCAGCAGAGCACTAAATCAATAATGGAGACACGCACCGAGTTCTTAACCTCTACTAACTAAGAACCCTCAAACCTATTCTAAATACATGTAAATATCTCAGAGAGCGACGCACATAATACGATGGGCCGATATGAAATCGTGTGCAGAACCCAAAGGGAGTGTTGTGACGTTAAAAGATAAGAGGAATGAAAGAGAAGAAGTTGAGGAAGAGAGACAGTATCAGAATGGGGGAGATATGGGAGACAGTGGTAAAAAGGATGTTAGTCATGTGCATCCCTAGCCTGCTCTAAAGAGAGCAGCTTCTCGGGACCCCAGGATCACACAAAGGCATGGTGGTCAGCCAATCACAGGCCGCTACGTCACCAGGCAGCAGGCCTCCAGAAGGCGCCAGGAACCACCAGCCAATCAAAACCGAGAGAAAAGCCACGCGGGCAGGAAACTCCTCCGGGAGGGAGGAGGGAGGAGGGAAGCAACACTCACTACCCCCTCGCTGCCCGCTCTCTCTCTCTCTCTCAACTACACTACAATGCATCTTATGTTCTACTCATGATATCAAATGCTTCCCGTTGTCACAAACGAAAATAAAGACCACCACAGGACTGTCTGTAACAACGCAAGTACTATGAAAGAAAGAACAACCTTCTCTGATAACTGTAGCCCATTTCACTGCCCTGGGGAGCGCTAGTGGCTAACGGGAGGCGATTCTGCCAACGCTGGTAGGCGTTACATCCCGCCCAAGATATGGAACGCTCAACATTAGGCGAGCACCATATCTGACAAGACAGAATGCCGACAAGACCCGCCACAACCAGCCACTCCGCCAGAAATGAAATGCAAAGCTCAATCATAAACAAAACAACATTTTAGCATAAATAAAATCTTTTGACCCCTCCCAAACATAATAGTATAATTTTAGCCTGTTATGCTCCCCGAGCGAGCTTCACAGAGCCCAGCCTACTAAGTGAAAGACAGGTTCAACTTAAGGACTTTAGCTATAACATTGGCAACTTACAATTAACTATCAAAAGAAAGAGTTTTTATGTGATTTTTTTTTATTTAATTTTAATGTTGTTTTTGACGGCTGCTCTACAGGGGCAAGCCTGATTTTTCTCCACTCAAACCCACACACCTGTGGTGATCTACGTCGGATCCTCCACCCTCGACAAACAGTCTGCAATCACATTCTCACAACCGGCAATATGGCGAATGTCTAGATTGTATTCTTGCAACATGAGTGACCAACGTGTCAGCCTCATATTCCGGTTGTGGAATTGGTTCAGAAATTTAAGAGGGTGGTGGTCGGTGTAAATCACCACGACTGGCCCGTAGGCAGGAACATATACTTCAAAGTGCCTGAACGCCAACACTATTGCCAGCAGTTCTTTCTCTACCACAGAGTAGTTTTTCTGAGCGGAATTAAACTTCTTGGAAAAGAAACTGACTGGATGCTCCAAACCTTCCTCGTCTGTCTGCATTAAGACGGCACTAGCCTCTACACCACATCCGTTGCCAGCTGGAATGGTCTTTCAAAGTCAGGGGCCCTGAGGATTGGGTGAGTGCATAGTAGGTGCTTAACCAGCGAAAAAGCCCTTTCACACTCAGGTGCCCACTTGAACTTTTTGTCTTTTGCTAATAAATCTGTCAGAGGAGCTAACACAGTAGAATAACCCCGAATGAAGCGGCGATAGTAACCGATCATGCCTAAAAATCTCATGATCTGCCGCTTAGTGGACGGACGGGGGAACTGATTAATAGCCTGTATCTTGTTTTTTTTGTTTTTTGGGGGGGGGGGGGGGGGGGGGCACACCTGACCTAATCCGACCACAAACCCAAGATATTGCACAGTTGCCCGGACAAAGTCGCACTTGCCAAGATTAACCACCAAGCTGGCCTCACTAAGCTTCCGAAACAAGGCTTCTATGTGCTCACAGTGAGTCTCAAAGATGTCATCGTATATTATAACGTCATCTAGGTAGACAGTACAGTTAGGGATGTCAGCTACTAACTCATTCATAAGACTTTGGAAGGTTGCTGGGGCATTTTTAAGACCATACGGCATCACATTGCAACGGTAGGTGTTCCCATCAACCACAAACCCGCATACCCCCTTCGCCCGCTCAGACAAGGGCACCTGCCAGTAGCCTTTCACTAGATCTACCTTAGTTAGAAACCGTGCCTTACCAATCTTGTCTACGCTATCGTCCACACGGGGAAGGGGATAAGCATTGGTGGGAGTCAACCCGTTCAATCTCCGAAAGTCAATGCAGAAGCGAACCTTCCCGTCAGGCTTGGGCTGCAGAGTGACAGGAGATGTCCACCTAACTGCCCCCTTCTCAATCAACCCCCGTTCTAACATATACTCTAACTCCGCTCTGAGGGCTGGGAGTTTAATAGGTGGAATTCTGTAGGGTACTGATTGAAAGGGGGGGGTGATCTCCCACGTCTACGTCGTGCACCACCCGAGTTGTGAGGCCTGGGTGCTCTGCGAACACAGTGGGGTATGAATCAAACAGGCGCTGCACGGCTACACGCTGTTGCTCAGGCAGGTGCACTAGAGCCTCGTCAGCCACCTGTCTGGAGTTCCCCGCCCACTGGTCCGCAGAGACATGACACTCCCAGTTATCTTCCACCTGAGCTTCACTGTCCCTCACTCCTTCTCCTCCATGACCGCTGCAGGTCAACACAGGGACAGCGAGAGGCTCAGGGGGGCGCCTCACAAACTCCTTCACCAGGTTCACATGGCACAGCTGGTTCATTTTACGCCTATCTGGAGTAGCCACAAGGTAATCTAAGTCAGAGATCTTTTTCACCACCTTATAAGGACCGGCGTACTTGGCAGACAAAGGATGACCTGGCAGAGGTAACAGAATCAACACCTCTTGCCCCACCTTAAACTCCCGGAGTTTCGCCTTTTCATCGTACCTGTCCTTCATAAGTGCTTGCGACCCTACCAAATTCCTTCCCGCCAACTCAAGGCTTCTCAACATTCTTTCCCTGCTCTCGAGGACATACTTTAATAGGGAACATGGTTTTGCTGTGCCCTCCCAAATTTCTCTAACCATGTTGAGGGGGCCTCTGACCTGATGTCCAAAGACGAGCTCATTGGGACTAAACCCTAGGCTTTCACCAGGTACTTCCCGAGCAGCGAATAATACATAGGGCAACCCAAGATCCCAATCTTTACCATTCTCAGCACAATAAAACCGCAGCATGCTCTTGAGAGTCGAGTGCCACCTCTCCAACATCCCCTGACTCTCTGGGTGGTAGGCTGAAGAGACAATGGTACTAACCCTGTGCTGCTGCATGGTCTGTTTAAACAGGTTAGAAGTAAAGTTGGATCCCTGGTCCAACTGCAATTCCTGCAGGTACCCGTACCTAGAGCAGTAAAATAGCAAGTTACGAACCACAGTCTTAGCAGTACCATTTCGCATGGGGTATGCATCCGGATAACGAGTGGCAACATCCATAATGGTGAGGAGGTACTTGTTGCCTGCACTAGTAGGGGGTAGAGGACCAACCATGTCGGTTATGACCTTACTGAAAGGTGGCCCGATAACAGGAATAGGGTGTAACGGAGCCTTGGGGATACACTGGTTTGGTTTGCCTACTGTCTGACAGGTACTACACATCGCCACTCATGACGCAACATGTGCTTTCATCCCTGGCCACCAAAAACAATTTCTCCAATGCTGCTACCGTCTTACGTACACCCAAATGCCCTGCCAACGGTACGTCATGTGCCAACCTCAGTAGGCTATCCCGGCACCCACGAGGCACTACCAACTGATCAACCACTCTCGACCCCCCCTCCCAACTCCGTCTGGGATCTAGAAAACGCCTGTACAATATACTCTCTACACGAAAGAAGTCCCCCGGTTTTGCATCCCCGTCCTCCTCCAGTTCGATTGCACCGTTACTGCACTTCTGAAGCTCAGGATCCCCCAACTGCAGCCGACAGATATCCGAAGGAGCCAATTTATCGAGATGTTCCCGGAGCAACTTATGGCCTCCCCCGGTACTAAGCTGTTCAACCCTATCCTGCTTTTGCGAGTAACGGTGCTGTCTTGGAGTTTCCACACGCCCTTCCTCCCCAACAAGTGTGGCAGGTTCTGGGGCCACTCCGGACCTTAACATAGGTGCAAATACTGAGTCGCCAAGGAGAGCCGCTGGTTCAAAACTCTCAAAAATTTTCCCAACTTTAGCCTTCTCCTTTCGACCGTTCCTCCGCTGGTCTAGAGACTGAGGAATAGGCTGTGACACTTTGGATGCACGAGAACGGGTGACAACACACGCCATCTGCTTTAGTTGACACCTCTCGACTAACTCCTGCCCCTCCCTACTCACGTCGGCCGCCCTCTCGGCAACGACTAAGGGTGGAACTTCAGGAGTAGTCACCGCAAAGTCATTGCCGAGAAGAAGGTCGACGCCCTCTACTGGCAGTTTCTCCACGATTCCGACATCCAACTCTCGTGTCACACCTTCTACCTCCAGCTCCACTCGGACCAACGGGTATGACTTTGTAGCGTTGATACCCTGCACCACAACTACCCGTGCCGCGTTTATAGGTTTGCCTGTATAGTTTTCATCAATGTCAAGGAAGCACCCGTATCACGCAAAAATTCTACTCCATGCTTGCAACCAGCCCAACTCACGCAGCCGCGCCCTCTATGGTCACAAAAAGTATCCCGGACAGGTGTCAAGCCTTCCGGACACTTCTTCACTGACTGTGCTCCAGCCTCTGACCGTTTACCCCGGGCAAACGCAGACGACTTCAAAGACACTCCAATGTTGCGAGCCAAAGACACGACTGCTGTAGGTAACTTGCTAGGACAGGATCGTGCAAAATGCCCCTTTTTGTGACAATGAAAACACTCTAACTCCCCCTTGGGCTTCCCTTGAGGTGGGGAAGGGCCCGGACCCTTCTTAAACGGGACGGTATTAGGTTTATGGTCAGACTTAATATCATTGCTCTTGTTTTTATGGTTATATGGTGTATCACTGACTCGGGGGGGTGGAGTGTTGCGCCCCTTGTTACCTGCATCGTTCCGTTGTGCAGACCCGCACCCGCGAATCAGCGATAGCCTAAGGTCAGCCATCTCAGCTGCCTCCTGTAGAGTTTTAGGATTTTTCTCTTTGAGGTTCAACGTCAGGTCGCTGCCTGTACACTTAAAGAACTGCTCGAGAAGCATCAACTGTTTTTAGCTCATCAAACGTCGTTGCCTTCTCCGATCTCAGCCAATTCCCAAAAGCGTCAGACAGTTCCCAGGCATGTTCAAGAAAGGTGCACTCACGACCCTTCGTAACACCCCGGAACTTCAACCTATAAGTCTCTGGTTGTAACTCATATGCCCGCAGGACAGCCTCCTTCAATACCTCATAATCGATGCAAGACTCCAAGGGCAACGCATCATATGCCTTGCGTCCTTTGCCAACCAATCTAGAGCAAACAAGGGCTGCCCACTTAACCTCGGGCCATTGGTGCTCCCGGCACTTCTTCTCAAAACGCATGAAAAATTCGGTGACACCCGACTCGTCAAATACAGGGACTAACTTAAGAAGGTGCGATAAAGACTGATCAAGACCTCGATTCCCAGAACCGAGACGCTGCCCTGTCGACTCCACCCGAGACTTCTCAAGCTCTATGTCTGCACAGTACTTCGTAGCCTCAACCTGAAGCTCAGTCTCACGTATGGCCTTTCTCTCCTTAACCCGAAGCTCAGCCTCACGTATGGCCTTTCTCTCCTCAGCCTGCATCTTAGCCATCTCAAACTGGAAGATCATATCTGGAGTTAAACCTTGAGGAGGAGGAGATGCAACAATTGGAGACTCACCCAAGTGCAAACCACGCTGCCAGTGACTATCGGCCTGCGGGAACGTACCCGGCTCCGGAGCCCGAGGGGGCGCCATGGTAGGGGTCGAGTGGAATGGGGGCTGGGCCGAAGGTGCCCCAGCTCCCGCTCCACCCGAAGCCCCACGCACCCCGCCGAGCACCCAGGCCACCAGGTCACCTCTCGACATGCTGCTAGTGCCCACATGCCCCATGACCGTGGCCAAACACTGGAGACCATACCGATCAATCCCCGACACCCGGTCAGCAGTAATAGGCATCTCCAGAAACTTTCTTGCATCCTCGTCACTAGTTATAACTCTAATGCCTTCTGACAAACCCCGCTGCTGCACCTTAGAGTCTGTTTCCCGTACTGTGTCCTCCCCATACATAGATCCGTCGTTCGACATAGTGTCCACCGAAAATTCTCAACGTTTATAAAAAAAAGGAGTACCTAAACACTCAAAAATATTATATGCTCGAAGACAACTCAAGTGCTATACTACGTTGCCAAAAAAAATTCCACGTGTCCAAAATGTTCCTCAAAAACAAATGTCCAACAATCCTGCAATTCTTCCTTAGATACCAGGCAAGGTCATTATTTGTTATTACTGCAATAATCAACAAATGGATCCTGGTTTCTACTAAAATAAGATACTGGATAAGGTCGCCATTTGCTATGACCGCAATAACATAAATGGATCTTGGCCACTACTAATATAAGATACTAGGCAAGGTCGCCATTTGTTACGACCGGGGCTACGAATAAACCAAGGGCACTTAATGGTTGGACTAGTAATAGGGCACTATGCAACAACGTACGCTAGATCCAAACCTTGAACTTATATGCCGGCTAACAAAAAACACCTATACCCTCCAGAGTTAATCTGCGATAACGGGGTATGCTTAACTGGGCATAAATGTACTCTACTCCAGGCTAACACACACTGGTATAGCCTGATAACAATCAAGATGCAAGTTATGTTAAAATGCACAAAAAGGAAGCTATGGAAAGATCAATTAAATCAATGCAAGATTTAATACAATAAAAAGATGCTTCAATATAGTTACTCTAAACAACAATAAACTCTTCACTCCTATCTGAAAGAAAGTGAAGTCTAGTCCTACAGCATAGACCTGGAAACTTCTGAAGAAAGTCTGATGCTCATAAGATGCTCATATCTTAAATTATAGAAAGGCAGGAGGCAGGACACCCAACGTATATACGGAGTACACAAAAAGATAGGACATATAATGTTAACTGACACGAGAATATTATAAATGCGCAACGGCAGTAATGTTCGACACTAAAAGAAATGCTTCCTCATCAACGAAACAGTCTACTATGGTTGTGCAACTCAACAACAACCTAGACTCATAAATGCCGTGAATAATAATGCATACATATCATAAAGAGCTCATATCCAAACTAGTGTCTGCTAGGTGAATAAAGTCTAGCTGGGATATCGAGGTTAGGAAACTGTGGCTGAGCAAGACTGGCTCATAGCCTAGCGTTGTCCTTAAGGCGGTATGATTAAAGTTACGTTAAATGACGGGGATGCTCTCTTGGTAGATCCAGATCTCAAGTATCTGGTTCTACCCTGGCGATCCCTCTAAAGTCAAGCAAAGAGGCAGCACTGTGTGACAAGGAAGTAGGCTAATGCCCTCTTACCACACGATGCTGCACTCGCAAAAGGCACAACCAAAAAGACAACCTAGGCTACCACAGAAACCGTCGAAGTCGTGTAGGTATAAGCGAACCGTACACACATCGCTGACGACGACAACAGAAGCCTAATCCCAGTCTAGCATTAAATAACCCAGCAGAGCACTAAATCAATAATGGAGACACGCACCGAGTTCTTAACCTCTACTAACTAAGAACCCTCAAACCTATTCTAAATACATGTAAATATCTCAGAGAGCGACGCACATAATACGATGGGCCGATATGAAATCGTGTGCAGAACCCAAAGGGAGTGTTGTGACATTAAAAGATAAGAGGAGTGAAAGAGAAGAAGTTGAGGAAGAGAGACAGTATTAGAATGGGGGAGATATGGGAGACAGTGGTAAAAAGGATGTTAGTCATGTGCGTCCCTAGCCTGCTCTAAAGAGAGCAGCTCCTCGGGACCCCCAGGATCACACAAAGGCATGGTGGTCAGCCAATCACAGGCCGCTACGTCACCAGGCAGCAGGCCTCCAGAAGGCGCCAGGAACCACCAGCCAATCAAAACCGAGAGAAAAGCCACGCGGGCGGGAAACTCCTCCGGGAGGGAGGAGGGAGGAGGGAAGCAACACTCACTACCCCCTCGCTGCCCGCTCGCTCTCTCTCTCTCAACTACACTACAATGCATCTTATGTTCTACTCATGATATAAAATGCTTCCCGTTGTCACAGACGAAAATAAAGACCACCACAGGACTGTCTGTAACAATGCAAGTACTATGAAAGAAAGAAAAACCTTCTCTGATAACTGTAGCCCATTTCACTGCCCTGGCGAGCGCTAGTGGCTAACGGGAGGCGATTCTGCCAACGCTGGTACGCGTCACAAGCACTTATGAAGGACAGGTACGATGAGAAGGCGAAACTCCGGGAGGCGATTCTGCCAACGCTGGTAGGCGTCACAATATCTCCTTATGCTTCTCTAAATACTTCTCGCATAACTGTCTTACTGTAAACATCTGATCCACGCACCCTCTTCCCCTCCTAAAACCGCACTGTTCTTCTCCTATTGCAACTTCCGTACACTGTATTATCCTCTCTATCAACACCCTGTCATACAGCTTTCCAACCACTGATAATAAACTAATACCTCTATAACTTGAACACTCCTGCCGATCTCCCTTCCCCTTGTACAACGGCACAATACATGCACTCTTTCAGTCTAATGGTACCATTGACCCAACAAAACCCAATGAAAAGTCTCACCAACCAATCTATTATCACATCTCCACCTTTCTTTATACACTCCACAGCAATACCATCCAAACCTTCTGCTTTTCCCGCTCTCATTTGTTTCACGGCTTCTTTCACCTCACTTTCCTCAATCCTTTCATTCATTCCCTGCCACCTGGGTGGCCTGGGTAACCTATCTCCATCAACCACTGCTTCTCTTCCATCCCTTGCATTTAACAAAGATTCAAAATACTCGGCATATCTTTTCCTCACTTCAACTCCTTCCACCAGTAATACTCCATTTGCATCTTTCACTGACTCTTCCCTCTTTTGTCCTCCTTTCCTTACTCTATTTACCTCCTTCCAGAACATCTTCTTTTGTTCTTCAAAATTCTCACTCAACCTTTGACCGGGCCCCCCCCCTTTCATTTGCATCTTTTTTCGCTTCTCTAATTTTCCGTTTTGCCTCTCTCCTTTTCTCCTTGTACCTCTCCCATACCTCAACACTACCAACCTGTAAAATCCTCTCAAAACTCTGTCTCTTCTCCTCAACTGCCTTTCTCACTGTATCATTCCACCACTCACTTCCCTTCCTGATACCTCTGCCTCCTACTTTCCTTTTACCGCATACTACCTCTGCACTTGCTTTCACTCCTTCCTTAAACTGTTGCCATTCAACCTCTACTTCTCTCTCTTCCATCTCTCGCACTTCCATCCACTTTTCATTAAGTCTTTCCTTGTACTCCCTCTCTTTTGTACTCTTCCCTAACTCACTAACTTCTATTACCCCTCTTAGTTCACGCTTGTCTCTCATTCTCCTGTAACTCCTAGCTCTTAGCTTTCCCTCCACCAGGTAATGATCTGACATACCCTCCGCCTCACCTCTCAGCACAATCACATCCAGCAGTCTACACAATCTTTCCCTTGTCACCAGCACATAATCCATCAATGCCCTCTCTACAATCTCTCCCCTCACAAGTCTATGCCATGTGTACTTGTGTATACGCCTTTTTTTTTAAGAACTTATTACCTACACTCAATCTGCACTCTCCACATACATTTTTCAGTCTTTCTCCACTCTCGTTTACACCATCCACACCAAAACTACCGATGACTCCCTCCACAGGCTCATTTCCTACCCTGGCATTCAGGTCCCCTAAAACTATATCATTTTCATTTTCATCAAACCCTTGTAAACAGTCTCTCAAATCCTCCCAAAAACCCTCCACCTCATCTAACTCCCTTTCACTTCCTGGTCCATAAGCACTTACAAAAACCCACCTTTCACCCTTAAACCGCATTCGCACCCAAATTAGCATTGATGAAACCTCTTTCCACTCTTTTATAAACTCTCTCAACTCCTCCTTCTTAATAATAGCCACTCCCTCTTTCCCACGGACCCCATCTACTCCAGACTTTCTACCTATCAGTTTCCAAAATACACTTCTCCCTCTCCTTTCATCTTTGTTTCATTCAGTGCAAGCACATCATACTCCTTTCTTTCAAATAACCTTCCAATGTCCTCTCGCTTCTCATTTGTACTACATCCATGCACATTTAAAGATCCTATTCTTAGGGTCTGGGACCACGAACGCATTCCCTCGCCCCTATCTCTGTCTCGTTTTTTTGGTAGATTTATTTAAGGGGAGAAGGATACCAGGCCCCCTCCCCCGATCCCCTTTAGCCGACTTCTATGTCTCGAAGGAGAAATCGGTGGTGGAAATTTCTCACCCCTCCACCACAGAGGAGGCTATCTGCACCAGAAAGTGGCGGGAGTTGGGGTCGCCACATCCCTACGCCATGGCCTGGCTGATATTTTTTTGCTCATAAATTAGATAATGATTATATACACATACACTGCACATGCTTTTCAACCTCACTATTGCTCAATTAGGGATAATACAATAAGTTGTTGGTGTTAGAGGTAGGTTACCTCTCGAAATGTTAGTGATTTATACGGCATACAACATTTTCCTAGTAGCCTATGTTTATTTATAGACCAACAAATTATGCCGCTACACTTGCGTGCGCACATGGGGTGATCAAAATTTTTCAAGTTAAAACTCACTCCACTGGGATGAAATACTATACTAGAAGAATGACACTCAATACATAGAGACTGGATATGCCAGCCGTCTGGCTGGCTCAGTTGATAGCATTTCTGCTTCCCATCCTGCAGATTCGCGTTCAAACCCCACTCACGTTGAAAAGTTTTTCTGTGTCATTGCCGGTAGCTACCGTCTCCGCTTGAGCAAGTGAGATGGGTAATAGCTTAAATTGAAAAAAGTTTTTGTATAGTATGTAAAGGTGAGTGCGTGTTGAATGACTTGCTTGAGAGTCGCTGGAGAATTAACCCAATAAATACGATGTGTCGCTTTCGATGTTTAAGAGGAGATTTGTATTAATTTAATATTTACTTATTATTTTCTTTTAGTTTTCTCCCAAGACCTTCATCAAGCTTAAAAAATACCCCAAAGATCCCTCTTCAAGATAAATTTGTAATTTTTTTCGGTAGACAAATGTTCCGTCCACCAGGAAATAATACACACCTAAATGGAACAAATGGTCTTAATATCGCCAAACTAATGAGGTGCACGTCTTAGAATCTCAAAAACTAATGGGGCTAAACATGAGAGAGAAGGGGGTCTAGTAAAACCAAACCTGCAATTAAACAGCGTGATGTCGTCTTCTCACTTACGTCCACCATTACTGGATTACCGGGAGGATTTGAGCCTTTCAGAGCGGGTCATGACTTTCAGAGCGGGTCATGACTTTCAGAGCGGGTCATGACTTTCAGAGCGGGTCATGACTTTTTGTATATTATTCCACCCATATTTCAACGATTTTATGCAGCTTAGGAAGGATCTGTAGTAGCTGAATGAGTTCAGTGAGATAGTTTGAAGCCTTCTAATAGATTGAGATCCTTTTTAATTTAAGTTAAAACTTTCAATAGTATCTAATATAATGTATGCTGAAAAGGACGTCGCCAGTATTGAAAGTCGGGACGTTTTAGGCCCAAAGGAAAAACTCAAGCCGTTTTTGGTAAATCTGGTTGCATTTCAGGTGGACATAAGAGAGTATTTTTGACAGTAAAGTGTTAGGTAGAGGCAGTGGAGAAAAACCAAACAAGCAGTTCTTGAGTTAAACCCTAATAAGTATCGTAACCTACTACTGTATAAACAAGTTGAGGGAATTATTATTATATATATGTTTATGTATAAACTATATTTATGTTGAAACAATTGTGCAGTACTATGAAATATTAGCCATAAAGTCAATGCCAATGTCAGAAGGTTCAACTTCAACTTTGTTCCTGAAGTCAAATCAAGGATAAGTTAGCTGGTAAATAATGGTTAAATAATTCCCCTGTACCTAAATATAATTCTTTCTGTATGTATGGTGTCTAGGGAGCGGTGGCATTATTTTACTACCAGAATAACGAAACAAAGAGGATAGTCAACCAAAATCTACCAGACATATTTGCCAGAGTCTACAATCAACCAAGTACTACATCTACCTATCTACGTACCACAAATAAACTATATATATATATATATATATATATATATATATATATATATATATGTACAGCTATTGACAAAAGTCCGTGAGGAAGATTTCTATAAGGAGATTACTGAGTGTTGTTGCAGGTAAGTGCTCAAAACAACTAATGGATGGCGCCACCATATGTTTCACATATCCTCCCCCACTCCCCCAACCCCACCCTTCTCTCCACTAATCTTCGTTGCTTTGCTCCTCTTACCAACATGAATCGCTTAACTTTCATCTCTCTCTCTCTCATATATATATATATATATATATATATATATATATATATATATCGGGATTCCTTCACGTGTGTCGTTTGGAGTGTAACAAAGTTTACTTGCAATTGAATGACTAGCTGGTATATATTATATCACAGTTGTTACATCAAGCGAGTTCAGTAAGTATGATTCCCACCACCTGTCCTCCTCCACTTAACACCTTTCTATACTGCTATGTTATTCTGATTATATTATGGGTAAATTAGTATAGTATTCAGCTTGGGAAGGACCTGTAGGCATCATAGGGATGCGAACACCATCTATTTATATATATTTTATCTTTGACGGTCACAGCTTGTTCCTAAACGTACTAGATTTATCTATTGATGACCAAAACAAAATGATACAATCCGTCACGGTATTTAGTTGGTTAATTAACCTTTTGAAGAAGGTGATGCATTTTTACAGTATATTCTAGCTACCATTAGACGATTAGATGATCTGTGGGAGTTATAAGGGTAAAGACTATATTAATAAAGTACATAAGAACATAAGAACATAAGAAAATGGGAGTCTGCAGAAAGCCGATTGGCCTAAGCAAGGCAGATCCCTGGACGTGCCGTTGTGCCCAAAATCAAAACGGCATACCCAACTCTGCGATGGGTTACCATCATCATTAGTAATACCATCATCAATAATACTATCACCATCATAACTACTGTTATCATCACTACAACTGTCACCATCATCACTACTAAACGGCACGTCTACTTTAGTACTACAGGTATTATACCATCATCTTACAATCATCATTACTACTATCACCATTATCACTATTACTCTCATCATTATCACTACTACTGTCATCATCACACCAACTTTCACCATCATCACTACTACTGTCACCATCACCATTACTACAGTATCAGAACTACTACTGATATAATAATTAATACTACTCCCACCATCATCACTGCTACTCTCATCATTAACACTACAACTGTCACCATCATCACTACTAGTCACTATCACTATCATCAGCACTACTACTGTTTTTATCATCACTACTATTCTCACCATCATCATTACTACTGACATCATCACTATAATTTTCACGATCATCACTAATATCACCATCACTAGTACTGTCACCATCGTCACTACCATCATCATCACTACTAGCATTACCACTGCAACTATCACCTTCATCATTACTATTATCAGCATCATCATACATATAAGTACTGCTATCACTATCATCACTACTAATATGACCATCATCATTATGACTAGTGCTGTCACCATCATCACTACTACTTTCAGCATTACCACTACTACTGGCATTATCACTACACCTTGATATAGTGATTTCCAAGTAGGCCATATGACTTAAGAAGAAAGTAGTATTAATGTTTATGATTACATGTCGTGCAGCCAGTACCCATCATACATCAGCCAACCTTATTATACCAACGTGGAATCTGGCGAGTTCGATTTCATTCGCTATGTTTGTGCGGGATATTTGAAATGTCCACAAATCATCTTTTAATGTGGAGTCATGCACGACACTCATATTTTGTTAAATGGTTGATAGGAATAATGCAAAATAATTAGCCAAAATATAAAAAAATAGTTGCAATCCATTATCTTCAATATAGATCAGACACGGATAATGACGGATTATGCAAAGTAATTGATAGGTGAGACCCTATGGTAGAGCAGGGGAATAATATGTTATATTTAAATTGTGATACAATTTGTATAAATCTATCTCACATTACACGTTTAACAAATTAATGCAAATTAAAACAAACAACAACATATCTACTGATTCTTACGTGCCTGCCTGTAAAAAATAATTGCTGAAGAGCAGATACACATATAATTATATGGAGTAAAATGAGTCCATATGTAACGTCATTTTCACCATATAAGGCATTGTTTTCTCTGGGTTAAATATATATACTTGCATGACCTGGCTTCGAAAGTTGTCATATTTGGTAACTTGTATCTACTATTAGCTTATATATAACCTGTTTAAAATACTTTTTATCAAGTTGTCTCCCAAGTCGTAGTGTGACACCCATATTGCAGACTTGGCTATTATATATTTCATTGTGTTAAATTCTACATGTCTATATCAATGTGAGGGCATTCCTCGAATCACCAAAAGGGATATAAACGCTATTATTTATGATACAGTATAGCATCTTTACCTACTCTAATAACTTGTGTAGGTTAACATATATTATCGATCAATATTATGATTTCATTAAACTAATACAATTTCATTTATATGCAGTGCAATCTAATAATATTATACTCATGTAATTGACAACAGGGCCCGCCGTTGGTCGACCATCCCCCTCTAACCTCGGAAACAAAAACTAACGTCAACTAAGCAACTATTCCTAGCCTAATCGGTAATCACACACACACACACACACACACACACACACTCACAGACCACTGTTTGCCTCAATAAGCATTTTCATAGTGAATGTATTATTATAGAGGATTATTTTCATAGTGAATGTATTATTATAGAGGATTATTTTCATAGTGAATGTATTATTATAGAGGATTATTTTCATAGTGAATGTATTATTATAGAGGATTATTTTCATAGTGAATGTATTATTATAGAGGATTAATTTTCATAGTGAATGTATTATTATAGAGGATTATTTTCATAGTGAATGTATTATTATAGAGGATTATTTTCATAGTGAATGTATTATTATAGAGGATTATTTTCATAGTGAATGTATTATTATAGAGGATTATTTTCATAGTGAATGTATTATTATAGAGGATTATTTTCATAGTGAATGTATTATTATAGAGGATTATTTTCATAGTGAATGTATTATTATAGAGGATTATTTTCATAGTGAATGTATTATTATAGAGGATTATTTTCATAGTGAATGTATTATTATAGAGGATTATTTTCATAGTGAATGTATTATTATAGAGGATTATTTTCATAGTGAATGTATTATTATAGAGGATTATTTTCATAGTGAAGAGTATTATAGAGGATTATTTCATAGTGAATGTATTATTATAGAGGATTATTTTCATAGTGAATGTATTATTATAGAGGATTATTTCATAGTGAATGTATTATTATAGAGGATTATTTTCATAGTGAATGTATTATTATAGAGGATTATTTTCATAGTGAATGTATTATTATAGAGGATTATTTCATAGTGAATGTATTATTATAGAGGATTATTTTCATAGTGAATGTATTATTATAGAGGATTATTTTCATAGTGAATGTATTATTATAGAGGATTATTTTCATAGTGAATGTATTATTATAGAGGATTATTTTCATAGTGAATGTATATTATAGAGGATTATTTTCATAGTGACTGTATTATTATAGAGGATTATTTTCATAGTGAATGTATTATTATAGAGGATTATTTTCATAGTGAATGTATTATTATAGAGGATTATTTTCGGTTGCAATCAATAATGAACACTTAGTAAAGTAAAGATTCAGTAACCATACTGAGTATATGTAAGGCACTTGATATACGTATATACTGTATATATATTGCCGTATGTGTGAGTGTATGTATTCGTGTGCGTTTGCATATGATCGTGGCGTGGTATAGTGCATGTATTTTGTTATGAAATATATACAAATAATTATAAATTGTAGGAAAACAAATATACAGTCTTCAAGGTATATTTGGTTAAACGTTGTATACATTTTAGTTAAATATTTTACAATTATACATTGCACTGTAAATACAGAAAATTAAGCACCAATGCATATCACATAATTATGCCGCATGACTGTTAGGATCCACATTATTTTGTCTATTCACCCATGCGCTGGAGAAGCCTAACTAGTAATATGTGCATAGTCTCAACATTTTATGAAACAAACATTATATATGCAAACCAAAACTCCTATATAATCATTGCTACTGTTTCGTTCTCCTCTTAAACTGTTGCTCAACTCGCCATTCTAAACACGTGGTTAGATAATATATGTGGAAAACTTAAGTCTAACATTAATAACGTGTATATTAGCACAACCGTGTGTAAAATTTACATTTATCATTCAGTATAATGGTTCATGTATATATTATGACCGTCTAGATGGTTTTCATGTTGGTAATTTGTGAATATGATCACAGTATACTCTAACTACCATTATAACACAGGTCATTGTGTGCAAGCACAATGTTATCTACAATGAGAGATTTTACTACCACTTAACATTTTTACATAGCAGTTTACTAAACATTTATTGACAATAAACTTTATTTAATTTGGCCTATGTCTATGACTTCAAGATAATCGTATTATGATAGTAAAATAGTTGATAGAATACCGTAGGTATAATAGATGGTAATTCAAATCTCTATGTATCCCATGCCATCCAGTAAAATCATTGTAAGTTGGCCGAACATGAAATAGTGAAGCTGCCATCCGTATTTTGTGTTTCATAGTATTAACGATCTATTGTACTGCGAGATAAGGACGGAAATACTCTACCACCTCAGATTTCCATTACCTCACTGTAGACGTTTATGCTATTTTGATTTGTATTGTCTCAAGACAGAAAGGTGAAAATTGCATGGTCCATTTCTCCCCAACCTCAAAACCTCTGGAAATACCACACTTACACCTGTCCAGGCCTGCCACCTTGTGTCACGGAACAAACAAATATCCTCTATCTGTATTGTCCTAAACAATGTAATGGTTTTGACCCACTTACCATATCTTTCAATTCTAAACAAAATAACAGGTGCTTCATGTGCTTACTGTGAAGCTAGTTTATTTAGACAGATATGCATAACATAACTGTTGGTATGCCTGGAGACAATAATATATCCTTGTGACTTTCATTGGCAACCAGTATTATAGTTATACTAATTAATACACAAAGGATTACTGTGTTAATTGGATTTTGGTTTGCATAATTAACGTTTGTTTCATTAAATGTTGAGACTATACACATATTACTGCTTAGGCTTTTCCAACGCATGAAATCATTTGGATCATAACAGTTATATAATGCATACGGCATAATTATGTGATATGTATTGGTGTTTAATCTTCTATATTTACAGTGCAATATAATTGTATATTACACAACTCAAATGTATATAAATATGCCTTGAAGAATATATATATATGTTCTTACAACTTATACTTATTTGTTTTTACTTCTAAGCAAACAATAATACATTATAACACGCCACAAGCATAATATTATGCAAACACACAGACTTGCACACATACGCGCATACGCAAACGCAGACAATGGCTAATATTGTATCCACTCACTGTTACATGAAGTGTTATGAATTATAAGATTATGATATGCATTGCAATTGCAGAGCATGTATTTAGTATTGCTACTAAATAATTAAATTAGTAATTGTTCAATATTGCAACTGTAAATATCCGCCTTTAATTATTATTATTAATATAATTATAATAATAATAATAATAATAATAATAAAAATAGTAATCATACTAATATTTATTATTATTATAATGATAGAAGTAATACAAGTAGCAATAGTAAACATAATACAATTCGATAACATTATCACGAGCAATGCGTACTATTATCATTACCTTGTTAATTCTCACTATTTGCATTAGTACTATGATCATTATCAACATTAATACTTTTACTATTACTCGTAAATGAAAGGGGCGAGGGAACGCGAAGGTGATCCCGTTTCTAAGAATTGGAACTGTACACGTTTCTATTAAGGCTCTGTCTCGAGTCGGCCACCCCCAGCAATGGGGTATGTGGCTGAGTATATACATGCATGCATACATACTATCAGTATTGTAGTGTATACATACATTAAATTGATCAATAAGTTGGGCAAACTTCCAAAGGGCAAGGTCAAAGGTGAAGGCAAAATTATATTTAGTACGAATATGAAATGGTCATCCAATATATATATTATACTCTTGATTTATAGTTTTTGTCACAAATCAAAGCCATATGACAGTTTTCTTACTGTTTTTCTCAAATGTCAACAATCCGATTAGTAGAATTGGGTATGCAATTATCTTTCCAAAATGCGAAAACAGTATTTATATTTTATTATCTGGGCATCAATCTATAAAAGATACTTGATAGTTTCATAGATACCGAGTTTAGAATATGATAAGTGTTACATTTCTGACAATGTGTGTGTGTGTGTGCCTAAAAGTGATATCCAATACAAATATCGTAATCATATCACATTCATCCCTCACATAATCCCATAATCTCTCTCTCTCGCTTCATTATGTAAATTAACAATACGTTACATTTAATTACAAGTTACATGGTGAATTTGTGATACTTTGAACTCTGTTTTGAATTAAACTACCACAAATACTAGATTAATAATGATACCCAATGTGTATTTTTGGCAGAAATGGCAACAGGAAGGGCCAATTCACCTGACTTAATCACCGACCGAGGGAGGATTATAGGAATGTGGGAGATTGGCACTCCAGTATCTGATATTGCAACAGCTATTGGGTTCTGTGAAAACACAGTTAGGAAATGGATCAAGAGGAGGGATCATTGACCACCAGACCAAGGAGTGGAAGGCCCCGCTTCACAACTAGAGAACAAGATGATCGCATCCTGGAGGCTGGGCAAAATAATCCCTTCGGATCGGCAGTGCAGCTAACCAACGATCTACAATTACCTTGCAGCTCCAGAACAACAACAAGACGGTTTCATGAGCAGAATTTGCACTGCTACATCCCAGCCAAAAAAGATGTCCTTACGGATGCACACAAGGATGCCCGACTGAGGTTTGCACAGCACTTCAGTGTCGTCGATGACAACTTTTGGAATAGAGTAATATTTACTGACGAAAAATGTTTTTCGTCAGTTGAACAAGGTCGCAGACATTGCTGGAGGGCTAGAAATACGAGGTATGCAGCAGACAATATTCAACACAGGGCAGTGAGTGGTCGTGTTACGGTAAATCTTTGGGGATGGATGTGGGCTTACGGACCAGGTGAGTTGGTTAATACCAATGGTCGTTTTAATGGAGATGAATACATCACTATACTTGAGGATGTATTGTTACCAACAGTCCGTGCTATGGCCATCCCCGCACCTGATCCATTTATTCTAGTCCAGGGTAGAAGTCCAATTCATACTTCTTGGATAGTCCGAGAATGGTTTAACCGACATCCAGAAATAGAGCTAATGGACTGGCCACCATAGGGTTGTAACCTAAACCCTATAGAGAATATGTGGGGCATAATGTGCAATGAATGGAAAGTTGATGTGGCGAACCAACGAGCTGTCGAATGGAAAGCACATGAAGTCTGGGATGGAATCCGTCGCCGGCCAAACATTTGCACGAATCTGGTTGCTTCAATGCCAAACAGACTGAGAGAGGTCATTGATGCAAATGGTGGATGGTCATCATACTGATGCATACCTCAATAATATGATATATCAAATAAAATATGGTTCTGTATTTCATTGTGTAGGTTCTTTACATATTAATACATCAAGTTCCTCTTGCTTAGGTGATTACATTAATTTAAATATGATTACTGATTAATTATATGTATAAATGCTCTCGAAATTGAATGCATAAATAAAATTATAGACATTTAGTTATCTTATAATTTAAGTGACTAGGATTTTCAAAAAAGAAAATCGAACAAAACATGATTAGATGTGATAATGTCACACTTATTAAGTGATAATACAATGCAACTCAAGCTGTCAAAGATTACACATAATGTGGTATCAATTGACTATAGATCATATTAAAGTAAAATATATTGATTCATATTGATCTACCTAATTTCTTCCTTTGATATTTTGTCTTTTGTAAGCGTATATTATTAAATTCAAATCCATTTATGTGCTATTTTCTCAGGTAATATTTTGTGTACCGGTATGTATTATATATTGAGATCCCTTACATAATATTAAAATTGCAATTTATATTATTCTGCGTTATTATATAATGGCATTATTAATTAACAAATATATGTAATACTATATTTAATAATATAAAAAATGCATAAATACAAATAAGAAAATGTATTAACCCTGGCATCTGTATTTGCAGAAGTGATTGAACTTTGCATATTGTGAGAAACAAAATTATATATAGATACGGGGTGAGAGTGTCATAAAGTGGAAAGGTAAAAACACGACAATGACCTTGCACGTTCAGGTGTTAAACAAAATGTGGCATCGAACAGAGTAAAGCATATTTATATTTAAACTACAAAGCTACAGACCAACATGGTGAAACACATACAATAGCACTGGATATATCAAAGGCATTTGATAGAGTCTGGCATCAATCCTTATTGTCGAAGATGTCACACTACGGCCTTGCATCATTAGTTCCACTAATTTCTTCTTATCTTCATAACAGAAAAATACGTGTAATGGTAGATGGCCTTTATTCTCAATTTCACTCAATAAATGCTGGTGTTCCCCAGGGATCAGTTTTGGCCCCAATTATGTTCCTCATTCATATCAATGATCTCATATCTACCACTCATAATCCAATACATTCCTACGCAGATGACTCAACACTCCACAGTTCCTTCACATTTACCAATTCTTTCACCCAACCCGATCTTATAAATTCAAAAATAAACACTGCAATTTCTCTGAACCAGGACCTTTCTAGAATTGATGGATGGGGGCAAAAGAATCTAGTTTCCTTTAATGCACAGAAAACCAAGTACATTCAATTTTCTAACCGACAGAATCTCACTGACTCCCATATATTTTTTAATGATGTAAATATTCCCACTTCCCCTAGTATTGACATTCTCGGTGTAACATTAACTACTAACTTGAGCTGGACACATTATGTTAGAAGCATTGCTAAGAATGCCTCTAAAAAACTGGGACTCCTGTACAGAGTTCGAGAATTCTTCACTGACGAGCAGTTGGCCGTGATATATAAAAGTCATGTGCGTTCTCAGATGGATTACTGTTCACCTCTGTGGGGTGGAAGTGGAGTGGTTGCATTGAGGCAGTTGGACAAAATTCAAAATAAAGCTATTAGATTAATCAATAACCCTGCAATCACACAGGACCTTCCTACATTATCCATACGAAGAAACGTTGCATCCCTTGCATTATTCTACAGATATTTTCACAGCAATTGTTCCGAGGAACTTGCTTCAATTGTGCCGCCTCTCCACATCTTTCCCCGTAGAACTAGGGCAGCTGAGAGCGCCCATGAATTTACACTTTCTCCTCCACAATGCAGAACTTCTGCTTATCAGAATTCATTTATCCCCAGAGCTACTACTCTTTGGAATTCACTTCCCTCGAATTGCTTTCCACAAACTTACAATCTACAAATGTTTAAATCCAGTTGTTACAAACATTTTATGAATGGAGGATGCCTTTAGGCACATGGACCTTTTTGTTTTATCTGTGTTTTTCCTTCCTCCGTTCATTGTCTCTTAAAAAAAAAACAAAAAAAAACAAAAACACGTTGACATAATTATTTTAAAATAGTTCAAATCATGCTATTACATCTTGAAAGTATTTATTTATGCCTTAAAGAACGAGAAGGCATTACTCAAGCTTTATAAATTTGTCACATGTTAGCCGGAATAAATCAAACTAAGGCATAATTGAATTGAAGTAATTATTCTAAATTAGTTTAAAATGCCTTGCCTACAAGACATTTTTCCTAAGCTTATAAATATCGTCTAAGGTTAACCTCTTCCTTACCGAGGATGTATTTTGTGTTATTCCAGCTATATTTGGACGATTTTAGGCAGCTTAGGAGGATACTGTGATAGTTAATATGAATAATCAAGATAGTTTGAAGCCTGTAAATTGAATCACGTCCTCCCTACGCTGGATAAAATCGTCCAATACTATCCAGATTATAATGACAAGGACAACTCGGTACTAAGGGGTTAACCAGATTACTATTAGAAATACATTAAATTTAATATATTTATCCCTCCTTTATCCCCAAAGTTATGGCAGTCATATTGACTGCCATTAGCGTATATATATATAATTATATATATTTAGTGAATGTGTAGGATATTCATGTTGGCGAGAGTAGTACAGCAGTTGAGGGTACTGGTGGAGGGGTGGAATAAGGTTAAGGGGGAGGGGGAGGCTAAATGAAACATAAGGTGGCGCCATCCATTGGATGTTTTGGGCACTTACCTGCCACGGCACCCAATAATCTCCCTATAGAAATCTTCCTCACGGACTTTTGTCAATAGCTGTACAATAAACAAGACTAGTAGCATGGACAAAGTCACAAGGTTTAGTTTAAATTGCAATATAAAAAATGGTAAACTACTATATTGTATCCACCACAGTGGTTGTCAAGGGTCATGCAAAAATAAAAATACCATGACTGGAGCCGTTCAATTCTTATAAAGTAGCATAATATTATTTTAATAGTTTCGATTCTCACACATTGGCACATATCTAGAAGGGTAAAACTGGCTTGGAATGATGTTGCAGAATAATTTGTTATCGAGTCATTCCGAGACTTTCACGGAACCCTCCCAATGAATCTGTCTTATTAGACGAAAATTTCAACCGAGAAGGTCTCGATTAAGTTCGGGTTGATTTTTTTTAATTAAGTAAGATTAATTTTCCTTTCGTACTATTTCATCGTCCTGTTTTACTTTGTAGAATGGCATTATTTTAAAATTAGATTTGCTAGTATTGTTATTGATATTACTACTATTACCATTATTATTACTACTATCACAAACAGATATATGTTTGTTCACGAAAAGGGCTTCCTTTTTAGTTATATGTCTCTTATGTAGATTAGTTCTTTACCTTAAGTTGGAGCATAGACTACAGTAGCTCTGGACTGGACAAGAAAACGGAACTTTGCAGTAAGGGACCCACAATCGGAGACGAACCCCCAAGTTTGACCCTCGAAACTGCGTAAATGTGATATTTTTGCGGTTTCGAGGCTCGAACTTGGGGGTTCGTTCTCCGATTTTGGGTACCTTACTGCAAAGTTCCATTTTCGTGTCCAGTCCAGATCTCCTGTAGTCTAATGGTTGAAGGTTTCTCCGATATATAACTTGTCACACCCTTCACATTTTATTACATATACACAGTTCTTAGTATTACAGTTCGTGTTTGCATTTATTCTGAACGTGCAGTCATTTTATATGTGTTGCCTTCAATTATATTTAGATAATTTGAATTGCTAACTATTACATTTTTGCACTGAAAGGTCACTGGAGACATTAAGTTTTGCATTTGTTAACATATTTTTTAGAGTTGGTGGTTGTCTTTTTTTCATTTTATAAGTTTGCAGTTCTTATAAATATGTTTTGTTTGTGGGCATTTTTAGATAAACTCAAAGGTGTGTTTTATTGTCTCGGATTGGTCCTCATAGTTAGGATTGTATGTGGTAATATAACATATATCTTTAATTTCGTTAATCTCAGTTTGTTGTGGACGTCTGAGTTCACTAATTGGAATTTGTAAAGCCTTTGTAATGCCATTTTGTTATTACAAAATCTGGGTAATGACTTTTTTTTAGAAAACTAGAAAGTTATTCTTTTAGAAAACTAGAAAGTTATGTTAAGTGCTTATCTCTCCATTCCGACTTGGAAACCAATGTGCAAATCCTTCTGGCCAGGTTATAAGGAATATTGGATTTAATATGCCTGGGGTGATTAGAATGAAAATCTAAATATTGGTGGAGTCAGTTGGTTTGTAAAAAAAAATCTGTTTGCACTGTGTTATTATCTTTGATAATCTTTGAAGTCTAAGCAAGTTACTTCATTGCCGAATTGGTCGCGCTTAAATGTTAGGCGATCGTCTAATTTTTGCATTGCCTCTTCCATTAGGGATACGTTTCATCTTTCCAGATCCCAAACTAGATTGAGATCTTCCTTTTTGAAATTCTCGTATAATAAGACAGATTCACTGAGACGATTCCGTAATGGTTCGGTATGGCTGGATTGAAATAAGAAACATTTGAAACTTCATTCTGAACGAATCCCAGCCTCCTAATTCATAGGACTCAAATCTACGAACATAGCTTAATAAATACCAAAATGAATCTCCGTGGGTTATTGATCAAATGAAGCCATGTTCCAAAACCATCTCTAAAACCATTTGAACCAAAATAATGCCACCTCAGGACACTAGAGGGCAGCATTAACAGTTAGTGTCCCTGTTACACAGGGATCACTGCCACCACATAAGGGACTGGAGTTCGCAGAGAGGCACCAGTCATGACGTTATTCTTGACTTACAGTGTGCTGGCTTAATAATCCAATAGGGTTGATAGCCTCTGAAGTCCTATTTTAACTAACTAGCCACCACATAACGGACTGGAGTTTTCGCAGAGAGGCTCCAGTCCTGACGTTATTCTTGACTTACAGTGTGCTGGCTTAATAATCCAATAGGGTTGATAGCCTCTGAAGTCCTATTTTAACTATTTTAACTAACTCAGTCCTGCAGTTTAAGCCACTGATGATCCACTGAACTGGAGAAATGCATTTGGCAATCTTTTAATTGTGGCTACATATTTTATTGACATGTTTTTTTTTTTTTAATAATACTCAATTCCCCCATTTTTCCCCATAGAACTGGAGTCGATGAAACGGCTCCAATCATGGTATTATTATCATTACATGACCTTTGACAACCACTGTGGTGGATACAATACAGTAGTTTAACTGTTTTGATATTGTGTTCTTATTGCAATTTAAACTAAACTTTGTGAGTTTATCCATGCTACTAGTCAAGTTTATTGTATAATTATTTTCCTTTGGTTCACACAGTCTTCCTACTGCTTCTGTTTTGCATTTACACACACACACACACACACACACACATATATACAGTATATATATATATAGAGAGAGAGAGAGACGTGGAGGCACAGGTGGTCAAAGTTCCAGCTGACCCACCCTCGCTCTGGGGCTCGCAGAATTAGCTGGCAATACTGGTGTAGTGGTGCAGGGATACCACCTGCCATTAATGTGTTACCTGTGTCTGTCCTGTATACTACTGCAAATTAGACTATGTAATGTTCACGTTGTGAAGACTAAATGCTCCTTCATTAAGTTGCCACCAATAAAACAGAAATACGTATTCATATAAAATCGAGTAAAGTATGTTGTGGCAGCCAGCAGGTTTTATATGGTTTGCCAATCAGTGGATATAATAACTTTAATATTTAAGCAAATCTACGAACTTTGGGTGAATGTTCGGGATCATACATAGCGATGTATGCATTTTTATTTGAGATAGGCTTACTTTCCCTTGTTTAGTGTATGTTCTAACAATGATATAGCCGAAATCAGATCTACCAATCCCAATCTTTATACACCTTCCTACACCAGTATTGCCAGATAATTCTGCGAGCCCCAGAGCGAGGGTGGGTCAGCTGGAACTTTGACCAACTGTACATACTATATATACAATCCTTTCGACTTTGCGTGTAGAGTCTTATTATTCTTGATCACTTTATCGAAGTTGGATTTACATAGTATATTTCCGTTGCTCATCATGACAAATAGTGAGAAGGGAGAAAGAACACACAACTAGAAAAACATTGAAAATAGATACATCTAGGTAGAGACGGAGGGAGTAAACAACACGAGAGAGAGCGAGAGAGAGAGGGAGAGGATTAGTTGAAATGAATAGTTAGTGTCTCCATGACTGTGCAGTCCTTCCCTGGGATATACTGTAAGTGGAAAGAGAAAGGTTGTGCAGTGCACTACACTCATTGCAGAGTACTGTGTGCAACATACTATCTACATTACTTTCTTCTTTAACTGCTCTACTGAAATACCATTTACAACTTCTGAGGGAAGTTTTTTACAGGTAAAACATATCTTCCACACATAGGCCTACTAGTGATGAATCTTTTTTATTTGAACTTCCAATCTTGGCTACTTGTTGCATTATATTGAGGCTAAACATTTGGTAAAATCTACATTATGAAACCCATTAACGATGTTAACACTTTCGTTGTGGTAAACATCCTAGTACGTCCTATGTAAATAATATGTTGCTGCAGCCGGCGTCCCCAGACCTCTTAGTATTACCAGCTGAATTTGGTAGTACTGGGTCACTCTGATTGTTACAAGACAGATGATAAGACTTCCATTACTTCCATTGCATTATCAGTATACTACAAGCTTTAGTAGCGAGAGTACAAAGGAAATCAAGCAACAGCAGATCCAGCGACCCCTCAGAGGGTGACTCCAAGCAAGAGACGTTTGGTAGCTGAAATTCAAGAGTAAACATGGCCACTTTCATATGTATTTTTTTTGTCTACATACCAGGTACTAATGTGAGGTTCAATTCGTGTTACAGGAGTGAGCTACAACTGATGTGTTTGAGCAGCAATCTTTAAAATTCATTATGTGAGATAAGGTTCTTCTCTGTATAATAAATAATAAAAACAAATTTTATATTACAATAACAATGTATACTATACAATATTGCTTTACCACTAATAAGTAATGGAGACTGTAGAGTAACTGTTACCTTGTTACTGCGGAGATATTGAATGACAGCTGTGATGAGGGTGGTAGGAGGGTCTGGACGATAATTGACGTAGTGGGTTATAATATCTGGCTCACAGTAGGGGTTCCACACAGACCAGTCCTTGTTCTCCTCAGCCTGTATCATTATAGTGTAAAATGTATTAGTATTTTTATTATTATATTTGTATGACATTGACAACCACTATGACATTTTTGTATATTTATAAATGTATTTGCCCACATTTAATGCATTCGTATCAATATTTAGGTGTATTAAGTTATTCATTCGCACTATTTGATCATTCAGTTATGTTCATAAGCTTAAGAAATTATATCCAATAATTATGTGTTTAGCTATTTCTCACTCCACCTCCTACCTTCCAGGAGGTAGTGAGGGAGGGGGGTTAGGGAGGTGGATGCGGCTCTGTCAAATTATGAAGTGACTGGGATATTGAGGAATGCAATATGTGTGGTAAATTGTACTACGTAGTTTGTTCAAAGTATAAACAGATTACCGTGTGTGTGTAAGTATTCTATTCTTGTGGGTGTAATGACAGTTAGCCAAAAAATGGTTGAATATAATTCATAAGTTGTAAGAGTAGCCTAATAAGTATTATATTCATTTAGGTTGTGTGTAAGAACCAGTTTAATTGGCAAGAGCATTATCATAATGTTTTTATAGGGTGTTTATCTAAGTACTTGTCCATGCAGGAAACTGGGTATACATTAATGCTTGCTTATTTTAAAGTGTGACGAAAGGTTCGTAGGACTTTACTGCGACCTTCTCCTGTCTTATTTGAATATCCTAGAGTTGGGTAGGCTATAATGGGAGTATAATCCGAGATAGAGTGCTGCACTAACTTCAGGAAGTTATTCATCCTTTGCATAGCCTATTTCATTTAAGAAGAGGAGTTGTCTAGCTTTAACCCCTTATTGGCGGCGCACGACATATGTCGAGTGAAATAAATTTGGACTATGTGGCGGTGCACGACATCTGTCGACCGCCATTTTCAGCACGTAATGTTGCTGAGAGAGAGAGCTGAGCGGTGGGACGAGCGTAGTAACCCTATGACCGCTCCGCACGACCACCGTGGACCAACTGAACTGTATCCCACCTTCTTCCCCCCTCCCTCACTCACTACACAGGGAATTATGTAAGGAAATTACCTTTTTTTAGGGTTTTTGCACTCGTGTTGCACGATCGTTGCAAGAGAACCAGTGGTCATACAAGGATGGTTCGGGTGTCATTGGAAAGCTCTGTTTACGCCCTTTCAGGGATAGATACTTGTTTTACGCTCTAGGTCTTATTTAGGCATGAAAATGAGCACGGAAACAACCCTATTTAGGGTAAAAAAAAACGCTGTGCGGTACGGTCAAATAGACCGCCTAGGCCGCCAATAAGGTGTTAAAACCGTTCTAATAATGTAAGAATATATATGAAGCGTTAATCTGTACAAGAAAGGATTGTGAAAGAAGAATATTTGTTTATGATTGGCTGTCTTATATCCACCTAAAATAAAACTTATTTTCGTTATTACTTAACTTTTACTCATCTCTGGAACAAAAGTTATATATTGCGAGACTAACATAATTTTTTGTTTGTTTTACTTATAACCTGCGCCGGTAAGTTTGGTGCTTCCATGTTTGCTCCTGCCGATCCACAAGTCTGCCAACTCTGCCAGCAACGAGAGGATTTGACAGCGAAATTGGATGAAGCCCACAACAAGATCAACGCCCTCACCATGAAGCTGGAACCACTCCACGAGTTCGTAACACTCAACGTTAGAGTATCACCAATTCCAGCTGCCACCACCGCCCCAACGTCATATGCCAACAATCCAACACCTGCAGTAGCCACTGCAGCAGATGCTTCCGATGAACCTGAGCCGACATCAAATCAGGACAGCCACCCTGTTCACCTTAGCCCCTCCCCCACTCCTCATGCAAAAAGCCTGAGCCAACCCCTCGCCCCCGTTCTAACCACTCCTCTCCCCGACCTGTTCACAGAGTCTCGCCACCACGGGTTTCAGGATTTACACCAGTGAGGAACGGTGCACGGCCAACGCAGAAAAGGTCTCGTCTACCAGTCACAATGTCAAACAGATTTGAGATCTTGGTAGAGATGGAAGACGAACCAGAAGAGACCAGGCTCGTTGGGGATTCAAATCCTACGAGGACAGGTCAAAGAGTTCTGCGACAGAGTCCCAAATCGACGAAAGAGATTTTGCATCCCAGGAGCCGGACTGGACGACATTGTGGAAGCCTTCGAAGATATCACAAAGGATGCAAACGAAAATACCCTTTTTGTCATCCATGCTGGTTCAAATGACGTCATGCGCACCAGATCTGAAGAGCTGATGGAGAAATATCGCAAGATGATCCAGCACTACAAAAACAAGTCAAGGAATATCATCATCTCAGGCATTCTCCCCAAGATCGATGCACCTGACAAATTCTACGACATGGCCTTCAGCACAAACAGCCGACTAAAATCTTTGTGTCTGAAGGAAGAAGTTCAATTCATCAACCTCTGGGATAACTTCTATTACCAGCCTACTCTTTTCCGCAAGGATGGGACTCGTCTAAACCCTGTGGGTTCAGCACGCATGGGTCGTCTCCTACACGAAGCAGTCTGCAGCCATGGATCAAAAAACGCCATTTGAGAAGAAGAAGCAGCAGCGACATAAATCATCCTACGCCGAATAAAAAACAGAGGCAACCGATGACTGCCAGCAATGAGGACCGAGGACAGCAAGGACTGAGGACAGCCATGAACATAAATGTAGATCCGACCATAACCAAATTTTTTATTAAGGAGCGTTCTGTGAGTTCTAAACCCGCAACTTTAAAGGTTTCTATGCAAACGCTCGTAGCATACGCAATAAATTTTCAGATTTAGAGGAACTAGTGTTTACAGAAAATTATGATGTGATTGGCATAACAGAATCTTGGCTCAATACAGAAGATAGAGACTTTTTAGCAGAGTTTTCACTTCCCGGTTATGTAATGTTTGAGAAAAGCCGAATAAATAGAAATGGGGGTGGCGTTTTACTCTATATCAAAGAAAGTCTTAACATGACCCTCTTGTCAAAACCTCAAATTGTGAACGTCGACACACCTTTTGTGCTAATGAAGAATAATAAAGGTACACAAATAATACTTGCATTAATATACAGACCTCCAGCTCAATCAGTGCAAACTGACTGAGAAATTTACGAACAAATTGCAGATGTAAGTAACTCACAAGATAACGTAATTTTTGGCGACTTTAATTTACCTGTGACCAAGTGGGGTAATACTCTTACTTCACACTCCGGACATGACTTGAATGCGAACTTGCAAGAGAGTTCACTCTATCAATTTGTTCGATCGCCGACCCGTGGTAATAACGTTCTTGACCTTGTACTTGCAACAAAAGAAGAATTAATAGATAATTTAAATGTTGGTGATGAATTCAGTAACAGCGACCATTGTACGATAACTTTCACTTTAAAGTTTACTAGTAACGAACCAAATAGCATTGAAAAAGTTCCTAATTTCAAGAAAGCAAACTTTCATAAACTTAGAGCTATGTTTAAAGAAACTGACTAGAGCTTTTTAATTAACAATAACGACATAAATACATCTTGGGAATTATTCGAAACCACTTACCTAAAAGCAGTGCAACACTGCATACCATCGAAAATACGGTGTACAGACCATAATAATAAGCCCAAATGGTAGAATAGAGATATTTCAAACTGTCTGCTTGCTAAAAAGTTTGCTAATGATAGATTAAAATCCTCACAAAATGACGAAGAACGGGTGAAATTTGTAGAGCTACGACGCAAAGCCAAAAAGTTCCTGGAGTTACATGTTTCGAATCAAAGTAAAACAAACCCGAAAGAATTCTATAGTTATATTAGAAAGAACAAAGTAGTTACTTCAGCTGTTGGACCGTTAGTCGATGAAAATGGAGAATACACCAAAGACGAAGTACAAATGAGTAATGCCCTCAATACCTTCTTTGCATCAGTTTTTACAACAGAGGACCTCAGTGATGTCCCTACCGCATCACCAATTCAAATTGATAATTCTGATGTTTTAAGCAATATCACCATTACAGAGAGAAAAGTATTGAAATGTTTAGATGAACTCCAGGTAAATAAAACGCCTGGACCTGATACAATCTCACCTCGAGTTCTAAAGGCAGCTAAGGATGAGCTCTCCAAACCACTGACATTGCTATTCAATAAATCCTTGCTGTCTGGAACTATGCCTGATCAGTGGAAGCTAGCCAATGTAACACCGATATTCAAAAGAGGCAGCAAATCCCTACCCAGTAACTATCGTCCAATTAGCTTAACCTCAGTTGTATGTAAAATGCTAGAAACACTCATAAGAGACAGACTCGTAAATCACTTCGAGTAAAATAACATAGTTAACCCCTTATTGGCGGCGCTCGATTTAAGTCGTGCACCAATTTGCAGCAAGTTAGGAGCATTATTACGGCTTTTAATGGGTTAAAATTGAGTGCAAATAGCCGGGAGTGCAGCAGGCCACACGCGTGACACCCAGGGCTTACCGCCACCCACTGACTCACGCTCCCTGTGTTCTCGAGAGGACGGCAGCGTAGCCAGTAGTGAGCATAGCTGGGAAAAATATACCGCTATACGCTAAACTCCCATGTTCGTGGCACTACTGCATGAGAACCACGAGTGCTACGTAGCTCGTTCTGGTCTCATTTTGAAGCTTTTAGCGCCTAGTTTTTTTGCTGAATACATTTCTTTTCATGCAGATACTTGATTGATAATTCAGGAGGGCCTGAATATGCCCAAATGAGCCTAAAACACCCCGCTAGACAAGGGTTAAAGATACTCAACACGGCTTTCGTAAAAAACATTCCTGTACAGTGAGATAAAAGATTTACCAATAATTTTGCAACCGTTTCCCCGCGTGTAATTATATTGGTCAATAGTGAAGTACTTACTACAGTTCATATTGTCGATGCCTTTGATGATTTTGAACACTTGAATTAAGTCGCCCCTTAATCTGCGCTGGGTTAAAGGAAATAGATTTCATTCTCTAAGACGCTCCTCGTATGGTTTGTTCTTTAGGCTAGGTATCATTTTGGTAACTCTACGTTGAACTCGTTCTAGCTTGTCTATATCTTTTTGGTAATAAGGGCACCAGGATTGAATGCAGTATTCCAGAAGAGGGCGGACTAAGGAATTGTAAAGGGTTAAGATAACGTCTTTGGATTTATGCTCAAATGACCTGCCTATAAAGCCAATTATTTTGTTTGCCTTCTTAACAACTTCTGAACATTGTTGGCTCGGTTTTAGGTTACTCGATATTGTTACTCCCAGATCGGTTTATCTGTTTACATTCTTAAGCTGAGTGCCATTCATCGAATAGTTTGCTTTCTCATTTTGGTATCCAATATGTAGTACTTTACATTTATCCGCATTGAAACTCATTTGCCAAATTTGGGCCCAACATGACAACTTATCTAGATTGTGTTGCATATCGTCAACTTGTTCTTTTGAGAGTACACTATTTGCAATTTTTGTATCGTCAGCAAATTTTGAGATTGTACAGGTGAGACCCTCATCTATGTCGTTGATGTAAATTAGAAAGATAATTGGTCCTAGTACCGATCCCTGGGGTACCCCGCTATTTACATTGGTCCATTTAGATGCCTTACTGTTTATGACTACTCTTTGCTTTCTGTCACCGAGCCAATTGTCTATCCATTTCAACACACCGTCTTGTATTCCATGTGTTTTTAGTTTTAGCAGTAAACGTTTGTGGGGAACTTTGTCAAAGGCCTTTTGAAAATCAAGGTATATAATATCTACAGCTTTACTTTCATCGTAGAGGTTGAGGATATCGTGGAAGAAGTCTAAGAGGTTTGTTAAAAATCAGGCCCTTTTGTCTGTGCCTGGACTCGAGCATGATATCAACTTTATCAACGATTATCCTAAGGCCCACAAAAATGAGCCAATTGCCAGCGGCTCGCTTGGTGTAGTGACTAGCGTCTCGGACTTCCACCCAGAAGGCCCGGGTTCGCGCCCACGCTCGGCGCATTAAAGATTTTTCACAAGCACTGAGTCGTTACCATCCCTCATGAGCAAAGGGATGGGGTAGTAGTACAGGACCCCAATGGAAATACGCCTAATAGGCCTTATTGAGCTATCCTTAGCTAGCTTAGCATGCGCTAGCTTTAAGAACTATTATTATTATTATTATTATTATTATAAAATGCTACCCTCACACAGTAAATTAAATGCACAGTAGCAACATTTACTATAGCCTACATAAACAAAAAATTAGGCTGAATGCCATTACTAAAGGTAGTACGTCCTAGCATGTTTCACATGCTTGCACCCAGTCAGGGGACATCCTGACGACGTATACAGACTAAACACACGTAACAAAGCCACTCCAATACCTTCCTCTCTCTCCAACACCCCTTCTCCCCTCTCAACACTCTTCTCTGAGCTAGTGCCTGTATAGAATCGTAAGATTCAGAGTCGTAAAGATTCCAGGACGAGCTCAATAACGGCGGATCCCCAGATTGGCCGTGGTGATTGCACCTAAACACATACAAAGCAAATAGTTACGGTAGCGTAGTTACCCCTAAAATTATTTTTGGAACGGTTTTCTTTCATGCGATTGCATTTTTATATTAATTTTATCAATCTCGTTAGTTTCTCACTTTCAGCTGACCGATAAGGTTAAGAATATAATATTTAAATAGGCTAATTATACAGAGATCTGCAAGAAACCCAGATAATATTTTACAAACATGTTTAGCATTCTGGAATGATAGTGCTACGAACGTTTAAATCGTTGTTTACAAACATCACTAGGAAGGTGAAAGGGCAAGGAGGAGGTATAGTCTGGTATTTCCCTGGTTTATTATTTCTCTCTCCATATACTGTATATATATATTCTGACATACGGAGCCCTGTATGTTAATTTAAGAGTTAGAATTAGAGTTGAAGGAGCCAAGCTACCCAAACGGTGAAGCAGACTAGCGAGCGAACGAGCGAGTGGGCAAACCATCTCGCCCCATACCAGCAAACTAGCCTTCACACCTCGATGACCGATGCTATGACGTATGATCGACGCCAGGAGCTGTGAGTGGACCAGACACCTGTTATGCGACTCGAGGAGCTATGATTGGAGTAGGCACCACCTCCCGCCTCCTGATTCGTTCCTACACCATCATTGTTTGGTATATAAGACCCGAGTTGTGGGCATTCAAATCAGTCTCATTTGGAGTTGGGGAAGGTGAACTTGCAGCTGGAGGAAGACGGGGTGAAGTATTATAATGGGATTGTGACTGTCAGTCAGATTATATAAATGTGTGTTAAGTGTGTTCGGTGTAAACACTTACGTTATGTTGGTTAGTGAGATATGTGATTGGGAATTAACGTGAACGCTACTATTATGTGTTTAACTATTTGATTGCGAATTAACGTTAACGCTACTATTTATGTACTTAACTATTTGATTGGGAATTAACGTTAACGCTACTATTACGTGCTTAACTATTTAATTGCGAATTAACGTGAACGCTACTATTATGTGTTTAACTATTTAATTTGACTAACTTGTGGACTAAAGCAACTCTTTAAGTAATTGGGTTATGATGAAAGTAATACTATTGTTTTATATTAATACTTACGAGTTCTTTCATTTTCTTTTAATTAAGCTTACATTGCTTAAATGGTGCTTAGTACGGTGATGCTATTGTCTCATATTAGTAATATCGCCTTAGACTAACATGGCTGTGTTAATATTACTTCTAGTGATTTCCTAAGCTGAAGAAAATTCTTTTGCTTCAAAATATTATATTTTGCTTTTCATATTATTTGAGTGAGACCTGAATCGAATCTATGAAACGATCCTGTAACTTTATTTACTCATAATCAAACCTCAATGTTACGTGGTTAAGAAATACATTTAACTAATTATTAAATATATATCTAACTTTTTATGTGACTTTGATATTACTCCTGATGATAATAATAATATAATACTATTAACGTAAGACAAGAACCAAGAATAATTACATTAAATATAAATAAAAGGACATAAGAAAACTATCTATTCATTTCAAAGAGGGTAAGAGACAGAAATATTCTTACTTTAATATTTATCTTTCAAGACTTTTTATAAAATTAATAGTCCTTCTTTAGCTATAACTTATTTGGTTCATAACCATAGCCTACTAAGCTTCGGTTAAATAATAATTCTTTATAAATACTACATGACTTTAATTAGTTTCAGTATTTTTCATAAGTAAAGAGTATCAGTCAATAAAGGATACCAAGTCCTAAGATCCAAAAGGAAAGGAAGCAACAACAGGAAATTATTTTATTAGATTTTACTTTTGTTTTGCCTTCAGCTGACTGATACCTTAATATATATCTCTGTGCTATCTAGATTCATCAAGTTAACCACTTGAGGATCAAGATACGTAACAATATATATATATATATATACCGGTATATACTGTATATATATTACATTTGTCGATGGTGTTGATAAACTGCAATCTCCGCTCCACAAACGGATAGGCAGCAAGGATAAGGCATGCAGTACCCTATCCTATAGCCTATAGTCTATTCACTGTAAGTAGGCGAGAAATCACAACCTCTATCCTCTGTAACTCAAAAAGGGCTAGAGCAAATTAGCTGTAAATTTCCGCATCTATTCCTGGGCTGACTCTTCCCAAATGGTAGAAATATTAGCTCGATTACCCTAGTCGTTTTTGAGTTACAGATGATAGAGCCCATGATTTATCGCCTACTTACAGCGAATCGACTATAGGACTGCCAGTGTATTTTTGAAAGGTAGGGAAACCAAACTGGTTGAAGTATTTACAGAATTATTTTGTTTATAGTGATACAAGTTATTGGTTTATAATGCAATAATGATTGAAAATCAATAAACACTATGGAGAACATATGAAGTTGAAACCGTGAGCTATAGTCTATTCGCTGTAAGTAGGTGAAAAATCATGACCTCTATCCTCTATAACTCAAAAAGGGCTAGAGCAAATTGGCTGTAAACCTCCACATCTATTCCTTGACTGACTCTTCCCAAATGGTAGAAATATTAGCTCGATTACTCTAGCCCTTTTTGAGTCACAGAGGATAGAGGTTATGATTTCTCGCCTACTTACAGCGAATAGACTATAGCTGCAGTGCTCATCTCCGTTCCTGATTACATTACCTTTTGGAGCCTTCTGTTATCAACCCAATACAGGGGGCCAGGGGCTACTGCATTTTTGTGGGTTACCACACCTTGCTTCCCTAGAGGCCGAGGGGATGTCACAACTGTCCATTAACCTCTGAAGTGCGCATGGTGGGTATGAGACACCTCTGCCTGTGCGCATGTATTTGAGCTGTTTCCATCACTAAAATATTTATTTTACCATAAATAGCATTAATACTTCTCCATATGCGCCTATTATAGGTTGATTATAAAGGTATTAACCTGTTACAACAATAAAACAAGTGGAAAGAGCGTTTGGATGGTCAAAATCGGCGATACAGGCCGGGAGTTACATTATACGTCAAATACGTCAGCACAGGCGGACGTTTCTAATTACCCCCATGCGCACTTCTTAGGTTAAGAGTCTTCCCGCAGTCCGCCGGGGGAACTCTTAAGAGTCTTCCCGCAGTTCCCGAGTTAACACTAGGTAGCCTACCTATTTCGCGCTTAGGTGAACAGAGGCATTGCGTGTATGGACACTGCCCATCGTGTCTCGCCCTCCCCAGGAATCAAACCCGGGACCTTCTGGTTATGAGCCAGATGCATTACCACTACACAGGTCACTTTTTCACTGGTTCACTTTTTGGGCGATTTTTGCATGTATTCATTATTTTTCTAGTTTCCTCCCTAGACCTCCATTAAATTTTAATAAACATCCATTAGATCCCCCTTCTAGATTAATTTGTAAAATTTTTGGTAGATAAATGTCCCGGCCAAAGGCCGGTTCTTCCAACATTACAGGCTCACCATCGTTCGCCAGGGAAAAAATTGACACCTAAATTTTTGTTTTTTTTCTATATTCCAACTACTCTCTCTCGGGCATAGGCTGATAGCCTTTACACTCTACCGCTGAACACGGTGAGGCCCGTGAGGTCTTGTTCCAGTCTAGGGAGTGAGACATGCAAAGCACCCACTCTTGGCTCGAACCCAACTCCATCTCTGAAGCTGCTTCGCCCCCGCGCTTCACAGTCTCACTCCCCAGGCTCGGACCCTCACTCTCCGAACGCCACCTATTGAGCAATTAACTCACTAGGCACTGCCCCCCTGTAGTATATTTTGAATATGGGAATATTCATACAGTGCTATTTAATCAGGGAACAATGAGGGTATTTTGTTTTGGCATTTCGGTGTGCTGTGGTAATGCACTGAAACTAGGTACAGCACAAATTCCATCCCAATAATATCTTCCCATTGACATATTGGGATTCGAACCCGGGTCCATTGGATTACCAGTCCAGTGGCAAGACCACTCTGCCAGCAGAAAGCACGAAAGGTCTAAATATTGACGAAGATATGGGGCGAAAGCTCTTAAAATCGACTTACTAATGGGGCAAATATCTTAACATCTGAAAACTATTGGGGGCAAGCATGAGGGAGAAAGGGTCCAGAAAACCGGCCCATGTCCCCTTAAGATTAAGAACACTACAAGGTCACTTCAAGAACAGTGTATGCAAAAGGCTACAAGGACTCACCGTATCAGTTCAACAAAGATAAGATAAGAATATAAATGTACAAAGGAGTACAAAGGAGTACAAAGTACAAAGGAGTACAAATTAAATCAAGCAACAACAGGTCTAGTGACCCTTCTAGGCTGCTTGTCCTCCAAAACACTGAGGATCAAGTGTCCAAACAGTGGTTTAGAGGGGTAAGGGAACATTGGAAAGGGAACTACTGCCCTGGAACTAATGTCTGTGGCAGGACTAGGAAGTTAGTAGGGGACATAAGGGTTAGTAACTGAGGGGAGGATAAAATAAAGTTATTCATTTACAAACGCAGTCAGTCGCGGGTTTGATGCGAGATATTTGTCTAAGCGGAGTTTAAATGAATCAACGGTGCTACAGTCTATAACGTCTCGGGGAAGCCCATTCCACAAGTTGACAACTCGATTGAAGAAGAAATTCTTAGATTCATGTGAGTTAAAAGATTTACCAATAATTTTGCAACCTTTTCGTCACGTGTAATTAGATTGGTCGATAGTGAAGTACTTACTACAGTTCATATTGTCGATGCCTTTGATGATTTTGAACACTTGAATTAAGTCCCCTCTTAATCTGCGCTGGGTTAAAGGAAATAGATTTAATTCTCTAAGATGCTCTTCGTATGGTTTGTTCTTTAGGCTAGGTATCATTTTGGTAACTCTACGTTGAACTCGTTCTAGCTTGTTTATGTCTTTTTGGTAATAAGGGCACCAGGATTGAATGCAGTATTCCAGAAGAGGGCGGACTAAGGAATTGTAAAGGGTTAGGATAACGTCTTTGGATTTATGCTCAAATGACCTGCCTATAAAGCCAATTATTTTGTTTGCCTTCTTAACAACTTCTGAACATTGTTGACTCGGTTTTAGGTTACTCGATATTGTTACTCCCAGATCGGTTTATCTGTTTACATTCTTAAGCTGAGTGCCATTCATCGAATAGTTTGCTTTCTCATTTAGGTATCCGATATATAGTACTTTACATTTATCTGCATTGAAACTCATTTGCCAAATTTGGGCCCAATGTGACAATTTATCTAGATTGTGTTGCATATCGTCAACTTGATCTTTTGAGAGTACGCTATTTGCAATTTTTGTATCGTCAGCAAATTTTGAGATTGTACAGGTGAGACCCTCATCTATGTCGTTGATGTAAATTAGAAAAAGAATTGGTCCTAGTACCGATCCCTGGGGTACCCCGCTACTTACATTGGTCCATTTAGATGCCTTACCGTTTATGACTACTCTTTGCTTTCTGTCGCTGAGCCAATTTTCTATCCATTTCAACACATCGTCTTGTATTCCATGCGCTTTTAGTTTTAGCAGTAAACGTTTGTGGGGAACTTTGTCAAAGGCCTTTTGAAAATCAAGGTATATAATATCTACAGCTTTACTCTCATCGTAGAGGTTGAGGATATCGTGGAAGAAGTCTAAGAGGTTTGTTAAACAGGAACGTTTTTTACGAAAGCCATGTTGAGTATCTTTAAGTATGTTATTTTCCTCTAAGTGATTTACGAGTCTGTCTCTTATGACCGTTTCTAGCATTTTACATACAACTGAGGTTAAGCCAATTGGACGATAGTTACTGGGTAGGGATTTGCTGCCTTTTTTGTATATCGGTGTTACGTTGGCTATCTTCCACTGATCAGGCATAGTTCCAGAATGCAAGGATTTATTGAATAGTAATGTCAGTGGTTTGGAGAGCTCATCCTTAGCTTCCATTAGAACTCTAGGCGAGATTGTATCAGGTCCAGGCGTTTTATTTACCTTGAGTTTATCTAAACAATTCAATACTTCTCTCTCTGTAATGGTGATATTGCTTAGAACATCTGAATTATCAATCTGAATCAGCGATGGTGTAGGGATATCACTGAGGTCTTCTGTTGTAAAAACTGATGCAAAGAAGGTATTGAGGGCATTACTCATTTGTACTTCGTCTTTGGTGTATTCTCCATTTTCATCGACTAACGGTCCAACAGTTGAAGTAACTACTTTTTTCTTTCTGATATAACTATAGAATTCTTTCGGGTTTGTTTTACTTTGATTCGCAATATGTAACTCTAGGGTCTTTTTACTTTGCTTAATTAACTTTTTGGCTTTGCGTCGTAGCTCTACAAATTTCAGCCGTTCTTCGTCATTTTGTGAGGATTTTAATCTATCATTAGCAAATTTTTTAGCAAGCAGGCAGTTTGAAATATCTTTATTCCACCATTTGGGCTTATTATTATGGCCTGGACGCCGTATTTTCGATGGTATGAAGTCTTGCACTGCTTTTAGGTAAGTGGTTTCGAATAACTTCCAAGATGTATTTATGTCGTTATTGTTAATTAAAAAGCTCCAGTCAGTTTCTTTAAACATAGCTCTAAGTTTATGAAAGTTTGCTTTCTTGAAATTAGGGACTTTTTCGATGCTACTATTTGGTTCATACTAGTAAAGTTTAAAGTGAAAGTTATCGTACGATGGTCGCTGTTACTGAATTCATCACCAACATTCAAATTCTCTATCAATTCTATTCTTCTTTTGTTGCAAGTACAATGTCAAGAACGTTATTACCACGGGTCGGTGTTCGAACAAATTGATAAAGCGAACTGTCTTGCAAGTTCGTATACAAGTCATGTCCGGAGTGTGAAGTAAGAGTATCGCCCAACTTGGTCACAGGTAAATTAAAGTCGCCAAAAAATACGGTATCTTGTGAGTTACTTACATCTGCAATTTGCTCATAAATTTCTCGGTCAGTTTGCACTGATTGAGCTGGAGGTCTGTATATTAATGCAAGTATTATTTTTGTACCTTTATTATTCTTTATTAGCACAAAAGATGTGTCGACGTTCACAATTTGAGGTTTTGACAAGAGGGTCGGGTTAAGACTTTCTTTGATATAAAATAAAAAGTCACCTCCATTTTTATTTATTCGGCTTTTCTCAAACATTACATAACCGGGAAGTGAATACTCTGCTAAAAAGTCTCTATCTACTGTATTGAGCCAAGATTCTGTTATACCAATCACATCATAATTTTCAGTAAACACTAGTTCCTCTAAATCTGAAAATTTATTGCGTATGCTACGAGCGTTTGCATAGAAAACCTTTAAAGTTGCGGTTTTAGAACTCACAGAACGTTCTTTAATCAAATTTTTGGTTCTGGTTGGATCTACATTTACATTCATGGCTGTCATCGGTCCTCGGTCGTTATCCCTGGTGGTTTTGAATTTGGGTCGTGTTGGTGGAGCTTTATCCAAATTCGCGGTTCTTGACAGATTAGCATTTAATTCCTTCACAGGTTGCCGCCCTCTCTGTCTTCGGTCCTCCTTCCTGGTTGTCCTGTGCTGAGTCGATTTCTTCTCCGAAAATCCTTCACCGCATCGTTGAGAAGACGCCCAAAACGTGCTGCTCCCACCTGGTTCAGATGAACTCCATCGTCCGAAAACAAATAGTCATCGTAGTAGAAATTGTCCCAGGTGTCGACGAATCCCACGTTTTCCTTCCTGCAGAGGTTTGCTAAACAACGATTTGTGCTGGTGGCTATGTTGTAAAATCGGCTCTCTACACCAAGCCGGGAGACGATTCCTGAGACGATGATCCTTGATGACTTCTCCTTAAACGACTTGATCAGCTGCTGGTACTTTAAAAGCCTTAAATGTCCACTTTGGGGTGAAGAAAGCAAAAACCTAATCTCGGTACTGCTCAAGGCTAGGGCCCTAGGATGCCCGTGAAAGTGGAAACTACCTTTTACGTGTTATTTATGAGTATGAGTATGTTGGTATATAATATATGTACATGTATTCAAAAATATAGCTAGTGATGAAGTCATTTGGTGAAATGTTTCTGTTTCCTTGTTCAATTTACTACTTCATTGGTATATGCATGGTGTCAGTTATGCAGAAAGATTTCTTGATTATAGTATTGTTGTAACTTACATGGAATGAATCTGAAACAATTTAAGCTGCTTGTATATTTAATTAATTCACTAGTAGCTACAGTAGGTACCCCTTTTTTCAGTTTGAGCACCTTCCCTTAACTAAGTCTCTGCACGGGCCTGCATTCTCCCACGAATCTAAGAATTTCTTCTTCAATCGAGTTGTCAACTTGTGGAATGGGCTTCCCCCGAGACGTTATAGACTGCAGCACCGTTGATTCATTTAAACTTCGCCTAGACAAATATCTCGGATCAAACCCGCTACTGACTGCGTTTGTAAATTAATAACTTTAATTTATCCCCCCTCAGTTACTAACCCATCTGTCCCCTACTAACTTCCTAATCCTGCCACGGACATTAGTTCCAGAGCAGTAGTTCCCTTTCCAATGTTCCCTTACTCACTCTAAACCACTGTTTGGACACTTGGTCCTCAGTGTTTTGGAGGACAAGCAGCCTAGAAGGGTCACTAGACCTGTTGTTGCTTGATTTCCTTTGTACTCCTTTATAAGTAGCAGAGTATAATCCATGTTTATCTGTTGCATGTTTCCGACAGTATTGCGTATCTCAAATCCGTTTTCTTCCCTAACTAACCCTATTTGTGAGAATGAAGTATGTATGGTTAGTAACTGTAACTTACCTTTCACAGATTTATAATTATACCTTTCCAGGTAATAGTAACTAAATCATGTCAATTATACCTTTCCAGGTAATAGTAACTAAATCATGTCAATTATACCTTTCCAGGTAATAGTAACTAAATCATGTCAATTCGTCAGCCTTTAATTAATTGGATGGAAAGTTAGTTTGGCCTGATGAAACTGGGTCTGAAGAGCAGGAGTTAGGAACAGAGTTAGGAACTGACTTCAACTCTACTATCAAAGACTCTTATACACACACTGACACTGATCAAGGGGTATCGGATATCACTGAACGACTTCTTCATGACCAACTAAAGGACACATCGGTACAACCCTATACACTTGCACCTTTCATGTACAATTAGTGAACATATTGGGCCAATCTAATACGTTTCCAAGCCCAAACAGCATTACTTGTGCCCCCACACAATAACCGCGTCTTACACGCCTCCGTGTCTGAAAACTGCATCGCCTTTGATCATAATATGTCCCGTGTCCCTTAGATTACCTTTGGATTTTTGTCAACATTGATCTGGGAAACTCTTCGCCCAACACTGAGTACAAATGAGTACACAAACGCCTTCCCCTTCAGGAAGTACTCCAGCATAGGCATACCTCCAATGACCCCTACACCACAATGTAGCTCTTGCCACAAGAGCACAACGTTGCTCTGTTTTCTGATAAAGTTGACCCTCACTATTCCGGAGGGATTACTGCTTTTCTCAAGGACAGTGAGGATCCTATAAGTAACTGCAACATCACCACTGACCCTTACAAATTCACATTCGTCAGAGGCTACCTTAAACCAGGAAGGGAGCCTGATCAGGCACTTCCATTCCAGACACATTCCTATGAAGATTTCAGGGAAACCCTCATCAATTTCTTTAGTGACGAGAACCAAGGTGTACCTCTAACGTTCATGTACTGCATGGCACAAATGCTTGACCGTAGCATCTGGTCAAAAGCTCACTTACAAAATTTCATTAGATATCTAATGTTTAATCTCTCACTTGCACCCTCTGTACAGAAGGAAATTGTCAAACGGAAATGTAAACTGATGCATTGAAGAAACACTCAACCTAGGTGAGTTTCACACTGCTTGCTAGTTTAGTCCCAAAGGCATTTGATCTCCCTTGTCACGAATCCATCTCTGAGATCTATAAACACTGACACCTCAGAAAGAATGGGTCAGACAGTTTGGGACCACTGGGAGAAGAGAGGGCATACGAGCGCTAGATGCTGGAAACTCCACCCGCATCTACTCCCGGAGAAGTTAAAAAAGCCTCATGGATGCTGGCTCTGGCAATATGCCTCATCAGAACTGAAACACCAAAGGAAATCCCTGCCCTGCAGGGATAGGTAGACTTGCCAGAGAAGGGCTATACATGTTTCATGACATGAACGGTCATAACACGGATGATTGAGTAGCATTGAAGTCATTCCGTTTTATCTATCTATCTATTGCCTGACGCCGTAATCCCCGAAGGGGTGGCCATGAACGAAACGCCCCCATGCACCTCTGTCCCCAGTCAGTCGATGCCCCTCCTCCCAACCAGCACCGCCTTCATCCATATACTTCCTCACTCCATCCTTCCACCTCTCTTTCGGTTTACCTCTCCCTCTCTGTCCTTCCACCTCGCTCTCGTACACCCTCTTAGTCATTCTCTCGCTTCCCATACGTTCCATATGGCCGAACCATCTCAAGGTGTTCCTTTTCACACTTTCCAGCACATCTACCTCCACACCACACCTCCTTCTTACTTCCTCATTCGTCTGTCTATCCCGCCATGTAACTCCGCACGTACTTCTCAAGTAACTTATTTCCACCCCTCTCACTCTTGGTCTGAATCTTTTCACCAACGTCCATGCTTCGCTTCCGTAAGTCAGTGTCGGGATTACCACACTGTCATGCAAGGACTTCTTCACTTCCATACTGACATACTGACCACCCTATTTCTTGTTACTGCTTTCAGCATTCTTACAACCCTCTTCCCCTGTTGCACCCTCTCCCGCATTTGAATATGAATATAGTGAATATAGGGAAGTTGAGACAAACTATAATTGATTTTTATGACTTTAATTAATGCCTCGAAGCATGAAAGGGGACAGAGGAAGTAGTACGAGGTGAGGGAGGGAGCTGGAGGAGGAGATGAAAGCATCAGGGGTACACCCAACGTGCATGTGTTGTATCTTTGAGTTTCTTTGCAGAGTAGGACGGACAGGACAAACACGACCAAAATCATTAATTAGGTTAGGCTAGTAATTCTTATGAATTTTGTCTAGGGGTATTTGAAGACTTGTATGTGTGTGTGTCTGTGTGTAATATGAGTATAGTCCAGCAGATCTAAACAGGCAGTTATGGGCGGTGTCGGCTCTGCGTATACTGGTGCCACCTGTCCACTTGACCCTTTCCGTACGACAACCTTTCCAAATTACTCTCGCTAACCCCCCCCCCCCCCCCCCCCCCGTTCAAGGTCAATGTAGGGAGATCGGCTCTCTCTCTATATACTGTATGTGTGTGTAAGACTGTGTAGCCCACATAAATGCATAGATTATTATTGCTATAATAAATTAAATTACTATTTTTCTCTCTCTCTCACTCACCCTACACATCTCCTTCCCTTTCTCTCCCCCTCCCTCCTTCCCTTTCTCTCCACCTCCCTCCTTCCCTTTCTCTCCCCCTCCCTCCTTCCCTTTCTCTCCACCTCCCTCCTTCCCTTTCTCTCCACCTCCCTCCTTCCCTTCTCTCCCCCTCCCTTCTTCCCTTTCTCTCCACCTCTCTCCTTCCCTTTCTCTCCCCCTCTCCTTCCCTTTCTCTCCCTTTCCCTCCTTCCAATTCTCTCCCCCTCCCTCCTTCCCTTTCTCTCCCCTCCTTCCCTTCTCTCCCTCCTCCTTCCCTTTCCTTCCCCTCCCTCCTTCCCCCTTTCTCTCCACCTCCCTCCCTCCCTTTCTCTCCCTCCCCCTCTCCCTTTCCTTCCCTTCTCTCCCTCTCCTCCTTCCCTTTCTCTCCCCCTCCTCCCCTTTCTCTTTCTCTCCACCTCCCTCCTTCCCTTTCTCTCCCCCTCCCTCCTTCCTTCCCTTTTTCTCTCCCCCTCCCTCCTTCCCTTTCTCTCCACCTCCCTCCTTCCCTTTCTCTCCCCCTCTCCTTCCCTTTCTCTCCCTTTCCCTCCTTCCCTTTCTCTCCCCCTCCCTCCTTCCCTTTCTCTCCCCCTCCCTCCTTCCCTTTCTTCCCTTTCTCTCCACCTCCCTCCTTCCCTTTCTCTCCCCCTCCCTCCTTCCCTTTCTCTCCACCTCTTTAAAATTGCAAACTTTAAATTTGCTAATGATAGATTAAAATCCTCACAAAATGACGAAGAACGGCTGAAATTTGTAGAGCTACGACGCAAAGCCAAAAAGTTAATTAAGCAAAGTAAAAAGACCTTAGAGTTACATATTGCGAATCAAAGTAAAACAAACCCGAAAGAATTCTATAGTTATATCAGAAAGAAAAAAGTAGTTACTTCAACTGTTGGACCGTTAGTCGATGAAAATGGAGAATACACCAAAGACGAAGAACAAATGAGTAATGCCCTCAATACCTTCTTTGCATCAGTTTTTACAACAGAAGACCTCAGTGATATCCCTACACCATCGCCGATTCAGATTGATAATTCAGATGTTCTAAGCAATATCACCGTTACAGAGAGAGATGTATTGAATTGTTTAGATAAACTCAAGGTAAATAAAACGCCTGGACCTGATACAATCTCGCCTAGAGTTCTAAAGGAAGCTAAGGATGAGCTCTCTAAACCACTGACATTACTATTCAATAAATCCTTGCAGTCTGGAACTATGCCCGATCAGTGGAAGCTAGCCAACGTAACACCGATATTCAAAAAAGGCAGCAAATCCCTACCCAGTAACTATCGTCCAATTAGCTTAACCTCAGTTGTATGTAAAATGCTAGAAACGGTCATACGAGACAGACTCGTAAATCACTTAGAGGAAAATAACATACTTAAAGATACTCAACACGGCTTTCGTAAAAACATTCCTGTTTAACAAACCTCTTAGACTTCTTCCACGATATCCTCAACCTCTACGATGAGAAAGCTGTAGATATTATATACCTTGATTTTCAAAAGGCCTTTGACAAAGTTCCCCACAAACGTTTACTGCTAAAACTAAAAGCGCATGGAATACAAGACGGTGTGTTGAAATGGATAGAAAATTGGCTCAGCGACAGAAAGCAAAGAGTAGTCATAAACGGTAAGGCATCAAAATGGACCAATGTAAGTAGCGGGGTACCCCAGGGATCGGTACTAGGACCAATTCTCTTTCTAATTTACATCAACGACATAGATGAGGGTCTCACCTGTACAATCTCAAAATTTGCTGACGATACAAAAATTGCAAATAGCGTACTCTCAAAAGAACAAGTTGACGATATGCAACACAATCTAGATAAATTGTCATGTTGGGCCCAAATTTGGCAAATGAGTTTCAATGCGGATAAATGTAAAGTACTACATATCGGATACCTAAATGAGAAAGCAAACTATTCGATGAATGGCACTCAGCTTAAGAATGTAAACAGAGAAACCGATCTGGGAGTAACAATATCGAGTAACCTAAAACCGAGTCAACAATGTTCAGAAGTTGTTAAGAAAGCAAATCAAATAATTGGCTTTATAGGCATTTGAGCATAAATCCCAAGAAGCTATCCTAACCCTTTACAATTCATTAGTCCGCCCTCTTCTGGAATACTGCGTTCAATCCTGGTGCCCTTATTACCAAAAAGATATAAACAAGCTAGAACGAGTTCAACGTAGAGTTACCAAAATGATACCTAGCCTAAAGAACAAACCATACGAAGAGCGTCTTAGAGAATTAAATCTATTTCCTTTAACCCAGCGCAGATTAAGAGGTGACTTAATTCAAGTGTTCAAAATCATCAAAGGCATCGACAATATGAACTGTAGTAAGTACTTCACTATCGACCAATCTAATTACACGCGGGGAAACGGTTGCAAAATTATTGGTAAATCTTTTAACTCACACGAATCTAAGAATTTCTTCTTCAATCGAGTTGTCAACTTGTGGAATGGGCTTCCCCGAAACGTTATAGACTGCATCACCGTTGATTCATTTAAACTCCGCCTAGACAAATATCTCGCATCAAACCCGCGACTGACTGCGTTTGTAAATGAATAACTTTATTTTATCCCCCCCTCAGTTACTAACCCATCTGTCCCCTACTAACTTCCTAATCCTGCCACGGACATTAGTTCCAGGGCAGTAATTCCCTTTCTAATGTTCCCTTACCCACTCTAAACCACTGTTTGGACACTTGATCCTCAGTGTTTTGGAGGACAAGCAACCTAGAAGGGTCACTAGACCTGTTGTTGCTTGATTTCCTTTGTACTCCTTTGTACCTCCCTCCTTCCCTTTCTCTCCCTCTCCCTCCTTCCCTTTCTCTCCCCCTCCCTCCTTCTCTTTCTCTCCACCTCCCTCCTTCCCTTCTCTCCCCCTCCCTCCTTCCCTTTCTCTCCCCCTCCCTCCTTCCCTTTCTCTCCCTCCTTTTCTCTCCCTCCCTTTCTCTTCATTCCTCCCTCCTTCCCTTTCTCTTCTCTCCCTCCTCTTTCTCTCCCCTCCCTCCTCTTTCTCTCCCTCCTTCCTTTCTCTCCCCCTTCCTTTTCTCTCCCTCCTCCTTCATTAATCCTTGCTTCTTTGGTTATTCTTGCAATTGTTCTTTCACCCAGTTTTGTGGCTGCAGCTGTCCGAGAAGTAGCGTTTGTTACAGCAATAAAAGGGCGTCCAATCTCCTTCTCTGTCTTGAAGTATTGGTGAACGTTATATGCCATCTGTTTTGTCTGACTATGCAAGTGGGTGGGGCGATTTGGAGCGGCTTCCATTGTGGATGGTTGTCAAAGTCAGGAATGAAATGAAGTGATAGTATATATTTAGTGCGCCTGGCAGCGCGCCATCACGTGATATTTGTGATGAGTTTTTTTGGCCGACCTCTGACAACGTCTCGGTAGCCATGCTGCCAAGCTGTATACAATGTCCATTGTATTTACTAATAACATAAGAACATAAGAACATAAGAAAATGGGAGTCTGCAGAAAGCCGATTGGCCTAAGCAAGGCAGATCCGTCCCACACAACCCCAATTACAAAGCCCTATTATAGGCTCAACACTCTAATACCCTGAGGATCATCTTACCAAAACGGTTAGAGATTAACGCAGGATTACGGGGGTCTGCAGAGCGCTGATTGGCCCAACCCGGCTGATCCCCCTTCACACCCAACCCTTCTCGTCCATATGCTTATCCAATTTTATCTTAAAGCTCCCTACCGTTTTTGATCCCACTATAGCACTTGGTAGTCCATTCCACCCATCTACAACTCTGTTACCAAACCAATATTTGCCTATATCTTTTCTGAAACGAAATTTATCTAATTTGAAACCATTGGTACGAGTTCTTTCGCTATCACTGAGCTTTAGTACATTTGTCATGTCCCCTTTGTTAATCCCACTAACCCACTTGAACACCTCTATCATATCCCCTCTAACTCTGCGTCTCTCTAATGAATGTAAACCTAATTTCTTCAACCTTTCTTCATACGGAAGATTTCTAATATTATGGATCATTTTTGTCATTCTACGTTGTACTCTCTCCAATGAATCTATGTCCATTCTGTAATAAGGACACCAAAATTGGACAGCATAATCCATATGGGGTCTCACTAATGACAAGTAAAGTTTTAAGATAACATCAGCAGTTCTGTTACTCACACTCCTAGAGATGAACCCGAGAATCCTGTTTGCCTTATTACGAACGCTTATACAACGTTTTCTAGGCTTCAAATCATTGCTAACAAACACACCCAGATCTTTCTCGCAGTCTGAATTTTCGAATTCTAAATTAGCTAGTTTATATTTAACATTTGTTTGCATCTTCCCTATCTTTAATACCTTGCATTTGTCAATGTTAAACTTCATCTGCCAATTTACTGACCATTCATGTAAGGTATCTAGATCCCTTTGGAGGCACTCTATATCGCTATCTGAATCAATTGATCTCCCCATTTTAGTATCGTCTGCGAATTTACTTATCCTACTAGTTATACCTAAATCTAGGTCATTTATGTATATAAGAAACAACAGGGGACCTAATACCGATCCCTGGGGGATACCACTTTTGACTGCTCCCCACTCTGACTTGGTACCATTTATGCTGACTCTCTGTTTCCTACCAATTAGCCATGACCTAATCCATCCCAACAACGACCCTCCTATTCCATGTGCCTCAACCTTTCTCATCAATCTCTCATGAGGGATTCTGTCGAAAGCTTTACTGAAATCTAAATAAATAATATCATATGACTTGTCACTATCTACAGCTTCATATACCTCTGAGAAAAAGCTAAGCAAATTAGTAAGGCAAGAACGTCCCTCAGTGAATCCATGCTGAGAAGAATTTATTAAGTTAAATTTGTCTAAGTGGCTTCTAATTTTCCTAGCAATAATAGACTCTAGCAACTTTCCTATGATTGATGTGAGACTAATGGGACGGTAATTGGATGCTATCGATTTATCACCTTTTTTGAAGATCGGAACTACATTTGCAAGCTTCCAAGCTTCTGGAACTAAACCTATTTCTAATGACTTGTTAAATAAAAATGCTAATGGGCTACTTAACTCATCTCTGCATTCTTTTAATACTCTAGCATATACCTCGTCAGGACCAGGTGATTTTTGAGGTTTCAGTCTGTCAATTTCCTTAAGCACATAATATCTACTTATACTAACTGTACTTAACATATTTTCTATACTATCACTATATACCATATTGACTTCTGGAATCTGTGCCAAATTTTCATTAGTGAAAACGGAAAGAAACTGACTATTTAATGTACTGCACATTTCTAAATCATTTTCTGTTATTTCTCCTATTGAAGTTTTTAGGGGGCCTATTACATCTCTAACTTTAGATTTATATAGTTGGTAAAAAGCTTTAGGGTTATTTTTTGTCACTGGCTATCCTTATTTCATAATTTATTTTTGCTTTCCTGATTCCCTTTTTGACCTGTCTGATAGTATAATATGTAGATGATTTTCGCCTTTCTTTATTTTTCTATATATTCCTTTCTTTTTTCCTATAAGATCTATTAGCTTATTAGTCATCCATTTTGGTTGATTCTGCGTCGATCTAAATCTTCTTTTAGGGATATATTTATTTTGAGCATTGTGGAGTGAAGCAATAAACTGGTTATATGTAGGTGGCAAGTTTAACTCTGGCATATCCTGACTTAATTGCTTAACAATATGGTCCACCCTTAAGTCTCTTCTTAGCTCACCATAATCGGCTTTTCTGAAATCTGGGATAAGTGTCGTATTCTCTTTAGCATTCCCTGTCCATTGTATATTAAAATAAATAGATTTATGATCGCTATTTCCTAGGTGGTCACCAATCTCTACATTATTTATCATATGTTCATTGTTACTGAAAACTAAATCAAGAATATTAATACCTCTAGTCGGCGTATCTATGAATTGAAATAAAAAACTATCTTGTACTACCTCAATAAACTCTACTGAATCGGAGTCGCCTATTTGGTGCTGCCAATCAATGTTCGGAAAATTAAAATCCCCCATAATGCACACATTGCTAAACCTTGATGCTATTTTAATTTCCTCCCATAACGATGTTCCGCCATTTCTACTCATATTAGGCGGTCTATATATAACTCCAATAACTATGGTCTCACTACCTTCGTTAACCTCTACCCAAACACTTTCATTATCATTATTTAGTCTAATACCTGATTTAATACAGCTTTTTAATATACTCCTGACAAACACTGCTATACCCCCGCCCCTCCTACTTGTTCGGTCATATTTAAACAAACTATATCCTGGAATATCAAATTCTGCTAAAAAATGCCTAGATTCTGTATTAATCCTCGTTTCAGTTAACGTCTATATTTTCTGTGCTAACGAGTGCTCTAAGTTCGTTCATTTTGTTACATAAACTCCTACAATTTGTATGATATACCCTCAACCTATTACTTTTATTTGCAACTAATTTTCTATTGTGTTTAGCTAACTTATTATTTCCTGTTGAACTACTATCTCTAGACGGAAATGCTACTCTATCAGTATTCTCATCTGTACTATCAGTTACATGTGTAGTGTTATCGATACTACTATTACACATCACTATATCCGCACTATCTTGACTGATTATTTCTATTTTACTCACTGGTTTGTCACATGAAGTACCTCCTTCATATGGAGACAGTATTTTACTTACACACCCAGTTTTTTTTTAACGAAACCCCGCAACAATCTTGTCCAGTGAGCTGGCTAAGGTCGAAACTCCTAGTCGAGAAAGATGTACTCCATCCTGGGCATACAGTTCATCCTTACCATAGAAGTGGGTCCAGTTATCTAGGAATGGTATTGACTTTGCCTTGCAATACTTCTCCAGCCGGCTATTTACACCAATAGCCCTGGAGGACCATTCCTTCCGTACCCCTCTTCTTGGCAGATACTGTGTACCACAGGATATCCACCCTTCTCCTTGATCCTCTCCAGCATTTCCTGGTACTTGGTCAGCAACTCCTCAGTCCTGCATCTCCATATGTCATTGGACCCCGCGTTGATGAAGATGATGGGGTCCTCCCCACCCACTTCTAGGACACCATCCATCTTCTCTGCCACCCTCCCGACTCCGGCTCCAGGTAGGCAGAAAAATTTACTAACATGAGTGTTAGTAGCCTCGTCAAGGTACCTAACCATTGAATCACCGACAATAAACTTAGCTTTTTTCCGTTGTCGGCGTGTAGCAGGAGTTGTAGCAGCAGTTGTTCCAGCAACAGCAGCAGACTCCCCCCCCCCCCTCCCCTCTCAGTGCCTCGATGATCGCCACTTCCTCGCCATCACTCTCATCAGCCAAGGTGCTGAAGTTGTTGTGGGTCTTGAGTGGCTGCCTTTTCAGCTTGCAGGCTGTTGCACTTGTTGACACCACTTTCCAAGGGGCTTCACGATCCCTGGGAACACTTCTGGTAGCCTCACACTTCGTCTCCGCCATAGCTAGTCTCAAGGCCAAATTTTCATCTCTGAGACATTGAATCTCCTGCTCCACATTCTCCAGTCTTTCTTGCAAAGCAAGACAAAGCTGGAGAGTATGGGAGGAGACAGCAGACTCATCAACACCAGCCATCACTAAGAAAGTTCACTAGGACCTCACTAAGGGTAAACAGGTACACTAGTGGTCACTGGGGACGTCCGCACTGGTCAAGGGTCAGAGGGCAACTGATAACAAGCGAATTAATTATAAAAACAATAAAGCTTTTTTGTACATGTAGAAATAGCCTGAGCATTTCAAACCGACTTAAGGTACTTAATACCGAAAATAATATATTTTCGTTGTTAGGGATTATTCATGTGGCACCAATGTAAAATTAGTAACTGCTGGTAAAACTGCCTGTTTAGATCTGCTGGACTATAGTAACAGCAATGTATGTGTGCGCATATCTGCCAGTGTACGTGAAAATATGCTTGATGTGTGTGTGTGCGTTTTTTTTTCTTTTCTTTACATAATTATTAAACCTTTAATTTTACACTATGGTGCAACACCTACATTCTTAAATCACATACTCCCATATTCGTTCTCTACCTCGCTAAAACATTATCTCTCTCTCTCATTTTAGCTGAGCTAAGGAGAAAAATACCCACCCACTATTGACATACAGCAATTAAAATGCAATTAGGCTTCTGACAGTTGAGGCTGGGAGAGAGAGACGTCACTATATATAGACCTACAAGTGGCAGGGTGACCACGTGGTCTGAAATGTGATATCCATTTCTAGTACAAAGGAAAATTAATTGATAATCAATCGAAATTTAACCGAATTAATCAATTAATTCTGATAAATTTCGATTAAGTTAAGTTAAGTTAACCAATTTCTCAAAATTAACTAGTTAATTTAAAGTTAATTAACTTAATTGGTTAATCAGCAAAAAGTTAAGTTAATTAACTTAATTGGTTAATCGGCAAAAAGTTAAGTTAATTAACTTAATGTTTTTTTTTTTTTTTTTTTTTAAAGAGACAATGAACGGAGGAAGGAAAAATACAGATAAAACAAAAAGGTCCATGTGCCTAAAGGCATCCTCCATTCATAAAATGTTTGTAACAACTGGATTTAAACTTTTGTAGATTGTAAGTTTGTGGAAAGCAACTCGAGGGAAGTGAATTCCAAAGAGTAGTAGTTCTAGGGATAAATTAATTTTGATAAGCAGAAGTTCTGCATTGTGGAGGAGAAAGTGAAAATTCATGGGCGCTCTCAGCTGCCCTAGTTCTACGGGGAAAGATGTGGAGAGGCGGCACAATTGAAGCAAGTTCCTCGGAACAATTGCTGTGAAAATATCTATAGAATAATGCAAGGGATGCAACGTTTCTTCGTATGGATAATGTAGGAAGGTCCTGTGTGATTGCAGGGTTATTGATTAATCTAATAGCTTTATTTTTAATTTTGTCCAACTGCCTCAATGCAACCACTCCACTTCCACTCCACAGAGGTGAACAGTAATCCATCTGAGAACGCACATGACTTTTATATATTACGGCCAACTGCTCGCCAGTGAAGAATTCTCGAACTCTGTACAGGAGTCCCAGTTTTTAAGAGGCATTCGTAGCAATGCTTCTAACATAATGTGTCCAGCTCAAGTTAGTAGTTAATGTTACACCGAGAATGTCAATACTAGGGGAAGTGGGAATATTTACATCCATTAAAAAATGTATGGGAGTCAGTGAGATTTTGTGGTTAGAAAATTGAATGTACTTGGTTTTCTGTGCATTAACCCGGGAACTGCAGGGAGACTCTTAAGAGTTCCCCCGGCGGACTGCGGGGAGACTCTTAAGAGTGAGTGAAAAAAAATCAACTTTTGACAAAAAAATATATTGTTTATTTTTATTTTTTTATTTTTTTATTTTTTTTTGGCCCCTGGGCCATGCAAAATCTCAGTCCTCTACCTCCCCTCCTTCCCCACTTTCCTCCTCTCCTTCAGTTATCACCTATTTTCCCTGGTATTCCCATATTCTGAGGTATATTTTTGTGCTAACATTAGCGAGTTGCAAGCAGGGTGTTGTCATCACTGATGGCAAGCGAGAGAGAGAGAGTATCGATCGACTGTGTCTCAGTGGCCTTGGGGGAAATTGGCGGGAAAGCAGCTTGCCTCACCCATACATTATACGATTCGCGGGCTATGTCTCCGATTTTGACCATCCAAACGCTGTTTTCACTCGTTTTATTGTTGTTTCAGGTTAATACCTTTATAATCAACCCATAATAGGCGCATATGGATAAGTATTAATGCTATTAATGGTACAATGAATATTTTAGTGACGGAAACACCTCAAATATGTCAGCACAGGGGGACGTTTCCAATTACCCCCATGCGCACTTCAGAGGTTAAAGGAAACTAGATTCTTTTGTCCCCATTCATTAATTCTAGAAAGGTCCTGGTTCAGAGAAATTGCAGTGTTTATTTTTTAATTTGTAAGATCGGGTTGGGTGAAAGAATTGGTAAATGTGAAGGAACTGTGGAGTGTTGAGTCATCTGCGTAGGAATGTATTGGATTATGAGTGGTAGCCCTCTCTCTATGTATCATCCTTCTCAACATCCAGAGGGGCTGTGCTGATATACAGGTGCAGAGGGGACCGGTAGTGTACCAGGTCAACACTAAACAAGTATTGAGGGACCTCGTCACACAGAAATCACACACGAGTTAAATTTCTGTCACCATTCCTGCCTGGTCTATTTCATATATCGGGAAGACGCCGAGGCTTGGTAAATACTCTGGCACAACCTCGCTACAACACCTATTGTGCTACACTCTAATTAGCTGCGGAGATGTAGAGACCAACCCCGGCCCTAGTTCAACGTTGAAGAAACCTCAGCACCAAACAAGTAAGGCAGACACCGACATTTCAACAGTCCCTGGCAGTAAAATTCGTTATAACAAACTGGGGCAGCAGGCACCCAAGTCTCCCGTCACGCTCCAACTCACAACCAAGACCGCAGGGCAACCGCCAGCACAGTGCCAACATTCTACGTACTCATCATTACCCTCAACTGTATCATCACTACCACAGATATCGGTGACCCAAGTAACACAACATGCAACCAGAACACCCAAACAAGCAGGAAGCTCTAGCAAACACATCGACAATGAAGTAACAGCAACGAACAAGATAGACAACAAGAGAAACCAACCCAGTGGGGTGGGAGGGGGGCAAGGGGGTGCCACAACCTGTCCTCATCTCACGCGCTCACACACCATCAGCCGCTCACGGCGCACAGCTGATCACCACACCGCCAGACGTACGATGAACAGTAACAGGAAAATATGTATAGTGTGCGATATTGGATTCAACAAAAGGAGTACAACGTCACAATGTAGTAGTTGTAATGAAACAGTACACGATCGATATACTTACGTTACTAGCAGAAAAGAAGTGGAATGCGATAAATGTAGGGACATAGCTATTAAGGGTCCTAAAATCATTTGTGAAATATGTGAATCACTCATAACAAGAAAACAAAGGATCATAAACTGTGTTAAGTGTAAAACTGTAGCTCACATGAAGTGCATCTCTAAGAAGACCAACAGTGAAGAACGGGAATTCCTATGCAACATATGTGCCTTGCATTCATTACCGAATATTAATGTAAATGAACCAATTAGTATTAACAACTCAGAATCCAGCCAGGACACATTCAAAATCAAAGATGAATACAGAGTGTTCACCAACAAAGGGCTCCATCTTATCCACATTAACGCCAGATCAATGTACCATAAATTGTCAGAATTAAACTTGTTAGCTAATAAGGCCAAAGCTTCAATAATTGCAATCACAGAAACCTGGCTGGATTCAAGTATAAACGATGGTGAAATAAACATTCAAGGTTTCAATATGGTTAGGAATGATCGCAATAGGCATGGGGGAGGAGTATGTCTGTATGTAAAAAACAACCTCACACACTCAACCAGGACCGACCTCCATGTAGAAAATCACGAAGCTCTGTGGATCGATCTACACCTGCCGAGGACAAGACCCATCACAATTGGGGTATGCTATAGGCCACCAGACGACACACAATTCTTTACCAAATTTGAACGAACGTTGTCATCGCTAGACCCTCGGAATGAATCCATCATACTAGGAGATTTTAACCTATATTACAAACAACGAAATGATAGGCTTGTACGAGAATATAGGCATATACTGACAATGCACAATCACAAACAACTCATCACAACCCCCACACGTATCTCTGAGAACACTGCCACAATAATAGACCACATAAACTGTAACAGAGAGGAAAAAATATCCCAATCAGGGTTAAATACAGATTGGGATAAGTGATCACTTCGTCACATATTGCACACGAAAATCCACAAAAATTAACCTAGAGAATCACAAGATTATCAAAACAAGGTCACTCAGAAACTACAATAAAGAAACATTTCTGGACATTTTATGGAATACAGACTGGTCTCCAGTGTTTGGAAGTACAAACGTTAATGACGCATGGGTTGGCTTCAGAACCATCATCACAAACATTCTAGACGAAATAGCTCCTCTGAAAGACATACGAATTAAAGCAAGGTCAGACCCATGGATCAACAATGACATACTACACCATCTGGAACACAGAGACAATCTGTTAAAAAGGCTAGCGAAACATAGACAGGATCAAGGTCTGAAACATGAGTTCAACAGGGCCAGGAATTAACTAAGTAGGAAAATAAAATCAGCGAAAACTAATTATTTTCACAATAAGGCAGAGGAATATCAGAATAACCCAAAGAAACTATGGAGGCACCTAAAAACAACAGGCTACAGCAACAAGACAAGGGATTCGTCTAACACTAATATTGCTCTCACCATTAATTATCAGATTTGCCACGATAAACGACAAATTTCAACCTACTTCAACTCCTTCTTCACCTCCATAGCAAACACACTTGCACAGAACCTACCTCAACCTCTCAATAAATACACGACAACAACGGCCACCTTTCAAAATTTCTACAGAGATAAAAACATACACCCAAACACATTTGGATTGCAAAATGTTACACCAAAATACACTTTTGACGAGCTGTCTAACCTAAATGTACATAAATGCACAGGACCAGACAAAATTCCTGCCAAATTTCTACGAGATGGAGCCATTGGTATAGCAGGCCCCCTAACTCACATCATCAACTTGTCAATTAACACCAACACTGTACCTGCTGAACTGAAGGAAGCTATAGTAACCCCTCTATTCAAGAAAGGAAATAAACTAGAAGTTGGTAACTACAGACCAGTTAGCATATTATGTATTGTATCTAAAATCCTTGAAAGAGCGGTATACACCCAAATTGAACACTACCTCAAACAAAATGATCTATTCTATAAGTTTCAATCAGGTTTCAGATGCATGTACTCGACAGACTCTTGTCTCATCCACTTAACGGATCACATTCGTAAAGAAATGTCTAAAGGTAACTACACCGGTATGGTTCTTCTTGATCTACAAAAGGCGTTTGACACAGTAGACCATGATATCCTATGTAATAAACTAAAAGCAATGGGCATAGGGTCTGTGAACTGGTTTAAATCTTATCTTAGTGGTAGAACCCAAAGAGTCAAAATTGACGATAATATATCTGATCCTATGCCAATTAACTGTGGGGTCCTGCAGGGAAGCATCCTTGGTCCCTTACTCTTTCTCTGTTATGTGAACGACATGGAACTGAGCGTCTCATGTAAATTATTACTGTATGCAGACGACAGCGTGCTCCTGGTTTCAGGAAAAGACCCAATAAGTATTGCCGCTTCACTTTCCAAAGAACTAGAATCATGTAGTGAATGGCTAGTGGACAATAGACTATCTCTTCACCTGGGCAAGACGGAAGCCATCTTATGTGGAACAAAACGCAAACTGAAAGACATTGTGGGCTTCTCGGTCAACTGTAATGATATTCCTATAACAATAGTGTCACAAGTTAAATATCTCGGACTAAAACTGGACGCGAGTTTGTCCGGTGAAACAATTTTGGAATCTATCCTGAGTAAGTGTAGAGCACGTATAAAATACCTGTATAGACAGGTGGGATGCTTGCCCGCGGCGACCAAAAAGACCCTCTGCCAAGCGCTTGTTCAATGTCATTTTGACTATTCTGTGTCATCCTGGTACCCTGCATCATCTAAATCAGCACAGCACAAACTTCAGGTCACTCAAAATAAAATGGTTAGGTTCATGCTGAACCTAGGACCCAGATCACATGTTGGCCAGGAACAACTTCAGTCACTAGGTATGCTCAATGTCGCTGACAGGGCCAAACAAATCAGGCTCACTAATGCCTTCAAAATTTTCTATGACAGAGCTCCAGAGTACCTAAAGAATGATTTTGTTAAAGCAAATGAGAGGAGTGGACATAATACAAGAAACAGGATGTTTAATTTTAAGGTCCCGAGAATCCAAGGACAGGGTAAGCAAACATTCTTCTTCACCGCCATCAAAGACTGGAACGACCTACCCCAGTCGTCCGTGAAAAGAGAACACTGTATTCCTTCAGACGTAGCCTGAAGGAACACCTGAACCGGACAGCTGCGAGAAGGGAGCACCAAGCTTATGTCTACTACTAAATGCGACATAAGAGATAGACAAACCAAACTGAAATGATTACTGATTACGGATTACTGATATTTACTATAGGATGTAAGGTATCTTAAAATAACCCCCTAGAAATACTTTCTCTAAAGTATCTATTTCTTTATCCTCCCCATTTTCCCCAGCTAACCTAATCCCACAAGGACCCCAATGGAAATACGCCTAGCGGCCTTATTGGGCTATCCTTAGTTGGAATTATGCAAGGCTGGTACATGTCATATTTGTAACAAACTATGTGGTACCAACTCTGTAAATTGCTAACTGAATAAATATTATTATTATTATTATTATTATTGATATGAATGAGGAACAGAGTTGGGGCCAAAGCTGATCCCTGGGGAACACCAGCATTTATTGAGTGAAATTGAGAATAAAGGCCATCTACCATTACACATATTTTTCTGTTATGAAGATAAGAAGAAATTAGTGGAACTAATGATGCTAGGCCGTAGTGTGACATCTTCGACAATAAGGATTGATGCCAGACTCTATCAAATGCCTTTGATATATCCAGTGCTATTGTATGTGTTTCACCATGTTGGTCTGTAGCTTGGTTGATTTGATGCGTAAGAAGGCAAAGAATGTCTGCAGTTGATCGACATCATCTAAAACCATATTGCCTATCACTGATTAATTTATTATTCTCAAGATGCTTAATTATTTGATTATTTAATATAATTTCAAAGACTTTACCAAGAGTGGAAGTTATAGCTATTGGTCTGTAGTTTGATGGATCTGAAGAGGCACCTTTTTTAGGAACTGGATGGATGTTTGCTTCTTTCCAGGGTACTGGAAGGATGAGGTATGAGTACACAGACGGAATTTTTTTGCCAATACAGGAGCGAGCACCAAGGAGCAATTCTTAAGTACTATTGGAGGAATTTCATCTGGACCAGGAGCCTTATCTACTGAGAGATTCTGCAAAATAGTTTTGACATGTCTGGTGTGGATCTTGAGTGAGGGAATTTCAGGCGAATTAAAATTAAGTACAGGGACATCTTGATTTATTTCATCTAAGGTTGAGTTGGTGGAGAAAATATCCGCAAGAAGGTTACCTTTACCTCGTGGGTCACTTACAAGACTGCCAGTCGGAGATTTTAATGGTGGAATGGATGAAGCAGTAGTGAAGTTGAATTTGAATGAGTTAAGAGTAGACCAAAATATTTTGTTATCATTTGGATTATTTAGAAGTTTATTTGCCTGCTTGTGGAAAGTTTGATTTAGTTAGGTTTAATACAGTTTTGGCATGATTTCTGATGTTTCTAAAGTAATTAAAGGCTTCATGTGTTTTTGATCTTGTGTATGCATTGTAGGCTATTGCTTTTTGTTCAGTTACTCTAGCACAATTATGGTCAAACCATTTAGGTGAATTAGATCTTTTACTGTACTTTTGATGAGGAATAAAAGTTTCCATTCCAATTTTTACAAAATCTTGTATGTGGCTCAAGGTGGTGTGTGCATCATTAGAAAAGAAAGAGGCCCAGGGAATATCAATAAAGAAACCTTGAAGACCCTCCCAGTCTGCCCTATCGTAATGCCATTTAGTCACCAAAACAGGTTCAGAGTGGGAAGGTGTGGTAGGTGATAGACAGGTGGCCTGTATCAGACAGTGATCAGAAGATCAAAGCGGGGACCTCACTGTAACATCATAATTTTCTGAATTGGTTGTTAAAATAAGTCCAGTAGGTGGAATTATGATTAGGATTATCTGGTACACGGGTGGGTTGGTTGACTAGTTGAGTGAGATTAAATGAGTCTGCAAATAGCTCACATTCAAGACCAGCATCATCAGTCCTGGCTGAATGAGTGAGCCATTCAAAATTATGGACATTAAAATCACCCAACACAGTGATTTCAGAAGAAGCATTTAAGTTGAGGACACTGAGTTGTGAGGACAGAGAATCAAAAAGACTTTGCTCTGGAGGAGTATTTGGGGAACGGTATATGCAACATATGTATTTAAACTGACCCAACTCTGATATATATATATATATATATATATATATATATATATATATATATATCACATACATTTGTTGTGAATATTGGCTCCTAATTGTTAAAAAAATACACTATTTATCCTGGTTATAGATGTGAAGAACTAGGTGTTAGAGTTTAGTGACTAACCTTGTCCATAGTGCAGTGTGGTGGTAGTGTGGCGTCTGTGGAGGGTCTGGGAACACTGGAGAGCCACTACTTTAACTGATAAATATTGCTGTATGGTGGTCACTGCAGGTGCCATATAGTTAGTTTCTGTTTTATAGTGAACCATTTGTTGATTATTATTTGACACGTAGTCCCATGAATATGTATACCTACAGTTGTCAGTAGGTCTCTGCATAGTATATATATATACAGTATATATATATATATATATATATATATATATATATATATATATATTTATATTGTTACGTATCTTGATCCTCAAGTGGTTAACTTGATGAATCTAGATAGCACAGAGATATATATTAAGGTATCAGTCAGCTGAAGGCAAAACAAAAGTAAAATCTAATAAAATAAATTCCTGTTGTTGAGCACGTATGTGTCAGCCATGTCAGCAGCGTCGGCAAGACAATCTACCTTCTTCCCCTTTAAATGATAGGATACAGAAGAATCAATTTTCCATAGGAAATTTTCTAACAGGACCAACTCCTTCAGATCGTTGTAGCTTGTGACTTTCTTACTCTTGACCCAATGATTGAAAGTTTTAGTCATGGTCCTGGCAAATACCTTATGGGTTTCTTCTACTTTCTTCTGGTTTTTACGGAAAGATTGCCTGTAAGCCTCAGGCTGCAATTGATAGGTTTTTAGGATAGCTTCTTTGAGATTGTCATAATCCTGCCTAACTTCTGCTACTTCTGACAAATACGTGGCTCGAAACAGTTTGTAACATAAAAGGCCATTGATCTCTTGTCCACTTCATACCTCCAGCAACTTCCTCAAACAAAACAAAGAAATCCTGCACATTATCCTCAGTGAAAGGTGGAATGACACTAGTCATAGTTAATCCCAGAGGGGGAGCAATTTCGGGAGCATTTGTATGGACATTTAGTTGAGCCGTACGATATTGATATTCACATTGTTCGGTCGTTGCTCTGGCTTTTATGCTGGCTTCTTCGATATTTGCTTTTATTCTGGCTAGTTCTAGTTCAACATTTAGTCTGGCTTGTTCGGCATTTGCTTCGGCATTTATTCTGGTTTGTTCGGTCTTTATTCTGGCTAGTTCCAGTACTTGATCACCGGTCAAACCAGGTGGCAATTGTTCATCAAGTTGGCTAGGTTTACTAGGGATCCCACCAACTGCTCCGTCACCCTCCCCGCCTTCTACAGGGAACAGGTGGGTTTTTATGGTCTGAGCCACCTCTACTTTAGACATGTTTGAGACAGTTAATTGGAGATGTGAGGCAAGCACTTTCAGTTCGGATTTTGACAGACAGTCAATATCAGGGGCTGTGGGTTCTGATTCTATGAAAACTCGAGCATCTTCGTCATTAATTAGTTGAGGCATGATTAATATTTGATTTTTAAGTAGTGAAACGTTAATGAAACTGAGTGAAACTGTATGAAACGAATCTTGGCAAGGTCGCCACTCTTCTGTTACGTATCTTGATCCTCAAGTGGTTAACTTGATGAATCTAGATAGCACAGAGATATATATTAAGGTATCAGTCAGCTGAAGGCAAAACAAAAGTAAAATCTAATAAAATAAATTCCTGTTGTTGCTTCCTTTCCTTTTGGATCTTAGGACTTAGTATCCTTTATTGACTGATACTCTTTAATTATGAAAAATACTGAAACTAATTAAAGTCATGTAGTATTTAAAAAGAATTATTATTTAACCGAAGCTTAGTAGGCTATGGTTATGAAGCGAATAAGTTATAGCTAAAGGACTATACATTTTATAAAAAGTCTTGAAAGATAAATATTAAAGTAAGAATATTTCTGTCTCTTACCCTTTTTGAAATGAATAGATAGTTTTCTTATATGTCCTTTTATTTATATTTAATGTAATTATTCTTGGTTCTTGTCTTACGTTAATAGGATTATATTATTATTATCATCAGGAGTAATATCAAAGTCACATAAAAAGTTAGATATATATTTAATAATTAGTTAAATGTATTTCTTAACCACGTAACATTGAGGTTTGATTATGAGTAAATAAAGTTACAGGATCGCTTCATAGATTCGATTCAGGTCTCACTCAAATAATATGAAAAGCAAAATATAATATTTTGAAGCAAAAGAATTTTCTTCAGCTTAGGAAATCACTAGAAGTAATATTAACACAGCCATGTTAGTCAAAGGCGATATTACTAATACGAGGCAATAGCATCACCGTACTAAGCACCGTTAAGCAATGTAAGCTTAATTCAAAGAAAATGAAAGAACTCGTAAGTATTAATATAAAACAATAGTATTACTTTCATCATAACCCAATTACTTAAAGAGTTGCTTTAGTCCACAAGTTAGTCAACTAAAATAGTTAAGTACATAATAATAGCGTTAACGTTAATTCCCAATCAAATAGTTAAGTACATAAATAGTAGCGTTAACGTTAATTCGCAATCAAATAGTTAAACACATAATAGTAGCGTTCACGTTAATTCCCAATCACATATCTCACTAACCAACATAACGTAAGTGTTTACACCGAACACACTTAACACACACATTTATATAATCCGACTGACAGTCACAATCCCATTATAATACTTCACCCCGTCTTCCTCCAGCTGCAAGTTCACCTTCCCCAACTCCAAATGAGACTGATTTGAATGCCCACAACTCGGGTCTTATATACCAAACAATGATGGTGTAGGAACGAATCAGGAGGCGAGTGATGGTGCGCGCTCCAATCATAGCTCCTCGAGTTGCATAGCAGGTGCCTGGTCCACTCACAGCTCCTGGCGTCGATCATACGTCATAGCATCGGTCATCGAGGTAGTTTGCAGGGTCCCCTATGACGCACGCAGGTGTGCAGGTATGCGGGCGAGCTGATTTACCCTCTCGCTAGTCTGCTTCACCGTTTGGGTAGTTTGGCTCCTTCAACTCTAATTCTAACACTTAAATTAACATACAGGGCTCCGTATGTCAGAATATATATATACACACTATAATATAGAAACTCTCAAGTACACGTGAGTACATACAATTATTTTCGTTCCTAGCTGGGAATCGAACCCGCGAGTGTATGATTAAAACCACACTTAACCCGTATAGCCTAATACCGGTGACGTCCTTTTCATAATATTCTGACAACTATTAGACGATTTTATTCAGTTTAAGAAAGACGTATACCCATTGAAAGGCTACAGACTACCTCAATTAATCCTTTCAACTGCCATATATCTTTCCTATCTATCTATCTATCTATTGCCTGAGCCGTGATCCCCGAAGGGGTGGCCACGAACGAACCGTCCCCATGCACCTCTGTCCCCAGTCAGTCGACGCCCCTCCTCCCAACCAGCACCGCCTTCATCCATATACTTCCTCACTCCATCCTTCCACCTCTCCTTCGGTCTACCTCTCCCTCTCTGTCCTTCCACCTCGCTCTCGTACACCCTCTTAGTCATTCTCTCGCTTTCCATACGTTCCATAATTATGGCCGAACCATCTCAAGTTGTTCCTTTTCACACTTCCAGCACATCTACCCCAACACCACACCTCCTTCTTACTTCCTCATTCGTCTCTCTATCCCTCCATGTAACTCTGCACGCACTTCTTAAGTAATTCATTTCCACCGCTCTCACTCTTGGTCTGAGTCTCTCAACCAACGTTCACGCTTCGCTTCCGTAAGTCAGTGTCGGGATTACCTCACTGTCATGCAAGGATTCTTCACTTCCATACTGCCCACCCTATTTCTTGTTACTGCTTTCAGCGTTCCTACAACCCTCTTCCCCTGTTGTACCCTCTCCCGCACTTCTTCATCCATAGTCCCATCTTTACTCAACACACTGGCCAGATACTTAAGAGTTTACGATCTCCATAGCCTGACCGTTCAACTTCACCTCACACTCTGTGACTTCACCCCTTTCGAAGACCATAACCGTGCTCTTCCACGCATTTACCTTCAAATTCCGTTTTTCGCACACTTTTCCAAACTCATTTACCAGACCCTGCAACTCCCATTCATTATTGCTCATCAGAACTGTATCATCCGCAAACAGCAGTATAGGCAGCTTCCACTCATTTCCCTCCCTTTTCAGCGATACACCAACATCCACTGCTCTTCCTAGTATTTCTTTCATGACTCCATTCATATATACAGTAAACAACCACGGTGACATCACACACCCCTGTTTCAACCCAACATTCAAGTCAAAGAACTCGCTCTGCTCATTCTCCACACGTACTGCCGCCTTTGCACCCTCATACATGCTCTTCACTGCTTTCAGCAACTTGCCATCTACTCCGTATATTCTAAGTACTTTCCACATACCTTCTTTATCCACTCTGTCATAGGCCTTCTCCAAGTCCATAAAGGCAACATACACCTTTTGTTGCTTCTCCAGATATTTCTCCACAACACAATTTAGGGTAAAAATCTGATCTACACATCCTCTTCCCTTCCTAAAACCTCCCTGCTCGTCACCCATCCATTTCTCCGTTTTCACTCTCTCTCTCAATCACTACCCTACTGTACACCTTCCCTTCTACGCTTAGAAGACATATTCCTCGGTGGTTACCACACACTTCTCTTTCCCCTTTCCCCTTATATAGGGGAACTATTATGCCAGTGTTCCAGTCATTGGGTGCACTCCCCTTCTCCCATGCTAGTTTGCAATTTTCCATACCCATTCGATCACTATCTCACCACCATACCTCAACATTTCCCCACACACTCCATCTGTTCCTGGTGCTTTACCCAACTTCACTCTTTTCATGGCTTCCCACACTTCTGACCTCCTGATCCCCACTACTTCTCTTCTTCTCCCTCCCTTACCATATCCAACTATGTTTGCTGGCTCTTCATTCCTTACATAATTTTTGTTTTCGGTTATTTTTGTTTTCGGTTAGTCTAGGCTATCATCCCTGGTGGCCTATTTCTGCGTACGGTACTTCAATTTTTAAATTTTCAGTTAGGCTATCACCGCTGGTGGCCTATTTCTGCGTACCGGTATTTCATAATTTTTGTTTTCGGTTATTTTTGTTTTCGGTTAGTCTAGGCTATCACCGCTGGTGGCCTATTTCTGCGTACCGGTATTTCATAATTTTTGTTTTCGGTTATTTTTGTTTTCGGTTAGTCTAGGCTATCATCCCTGGTGGCCTATTTCTGCGTACTTCAATTTTTAAATTTTCAGTTAGGCTATCACCGCTGGTGGCCTATTTCTGCGTACCGGTATTTCATAATTTTTGTTTTCGTTTAGGATAGGCTATAACCCCTGGTGGCCTATTTCTGTTTAAATAAACATAAAATTGTTTTCGGTTCGACTATCACTGCGTATTCAAATTTAATTTTGTTTTGTTTTAATTTTCGGTTAGGCTATCACCGCTGATAACCTATTTGTGTGTATTTCAACATTTTTTTTTCGGTTAGGCCTATTTAAGTAAGTGAAGCGACCTGAAGGGAGTGAAGTGTTTTTAAAGTGAGTTTAGTGTTTTTAAAGTGAGTTAAGTGTTTTTAAGTGAGTGAAGTGATCTGAAGAAAGTGATCGTCACCATGCCTCGTGCCTGTACGAACTGCGCCGGTAGGTTTGGTGCTTCCATGTTTGCTCCTGCCGATCCACAAGGCTGCCGACTCTGCCAGCAACGAGAAGATTTGACAGCAAAATTGGATGAAGCCCACAACAAGATCAACGCCCTCACCAGGAAGCTGGAATCACTCCAAGAGTTTGTAACACTCAATGTTGGAGTATCACTAACTCCAATTGTTTCAACTCCAGCATCCACCACCGCCCCAACGTCATCTGCCAACAATCCAACACCTGCAGTAGACACTGCAGCAGATGCTTCTGACGAACCTGAGCCGACATCAAACCAGGACAGCCGCCCTGTTCACATTAGTCTCTCCCCCACTCCTCGTGCAAGAAGCCTGCTAGCACGAACAGTACCAACCCCTCGCCCCCGTTCTAACCACTCCTCTCCCCAATCTGTACGTAGAGTCCCGCCACCACAGGTTTCCGGATTTACACCAGTGAGGAACGGTGCACGGCCAACGCAGAAAAGGTCTCATCTACCAGTCACAATGTCAAACAGATTTGAGATATTGGTAGAGATGGAAGACGAACCAGAAGAGACCAGGCTCGTTGGGGATTCCATCCTACGAGGACAGGTCGAAGAGTTCTGCGACAGAGTCCCAAATCAACGGAAAAGATTTTGCATCCCAGGAGCTGGACTGGACGACATTGTGGAAGCCTTCGAAGATACCACAAAGGATGCAAATGAAAATACCCTTTTTGTCATCCATGCTGGTTCAAATGACGTCATGCGCACCAGATCCGAAGAGTTGATGGAGAAATATCGCAAAATGATCCAGCACTACAAAAACAAGTCAAGGAATATCATCATCTCAGGCATTCTCCCCAAGATCGACGCACCTGACAAATTCTACGACAAGGCCTTCAGCACAAATAGCCGACTAAAATATTTGTGCCTGAGGGAAGAAGTTGAATTCATCAACCTCTGGGACAACTTCTACAACCAGCCTACTCTGTTCCGCAAGGATGGCACTCATCTAAACCCTGTGGGTTCAGCACGCATGGGTCGTCTCCTACCTACACGAAGCAGTCCACAGCCATGGATAAAAAAATGCCATCCGAGAAGAAGCAGCAGTGACATAAATCATCCAACGCCAAGAAAAAAACAGAGGCAACCGAGGACCACCAGCGATAAGGACCGAAGACAGCGAGGACCGAGGACAGCCATGAACATAAATGTAGATCCGCAAGAACCAAAAATATTATTAAAGAGCGTTCCGTGAGTTCTAAAATAACAAATTTAAAGGTTATCTATGCAAACGCTCGTAGCATACGCAATAAATTTTCAGATTTAGAGGAGCTAGTGTTTACAGAAAATTATGATGTGATTGGCATAACAGAATCTTGGCTCAATACAGAAGATAGAGACTTTTTAGCAGAGTATTCACTTCCCGGTTATGTAATGTTTGAGAAAAGCCGAATAAATCGAAATGGAGGTGGCGTTTTACTTTATATCAAAGAAAGTCTTAACCCTACCCTCTTGTCAAAACCTCAAATTGTGAACGTCGACGCATCTTTTGTGCTAATAAAGAATAATAAAGGTACAAAAATAATACTTGCATTAATATACAGACCTCCAGCTCAATCAGTGCAAACTGACCGAGAAATTTACGAACAAATTGCAGATGTAAGTAACTCACAAGATACCGTAATTTTTGGCGACTTTAATTTACCTGTGACCAAGTGGGGCGATACCCTTACTTCACACTCCGGACATGACTTGTATACGAACTTGCAAGAGAGTTCGCTTTATCAATTTGTTCGAACGCCAACCCGTGGTAATAACGTTCTTGACATTGTACTTGCAACAAAAGAAGAATTAATAGAGAATTTGAATGTTGGTGATGAATTCAGTAACAGCGACCATCGTACGATAACTTTCACTTTAAATTTTACTAGTAACGAACCAAATAGTAGCATCGAAAAAGTCCCTAATTTCAAGAAAGCAAACTTCCATAAACTTAGAGCTATGTTTAAAGAAACTGACTGGAGCTTTTTAATTAACAATAACGACATAAATACATCTTGGAAGTTATTCGAAACCACTTACCTAAAAGCAGTGCAAGACTGCATACCATCGAAAATACGGCGTCCAGGCCATAATAATAAGCCCAAATGGTGGAATAAGGATATTTCAAACTGCCTGCTTGCTAAAAAATTTGCTAATGATAGATTAAAATCTTCACAAAATGACGAAGAACGGCTGAAATTTGTAGGGCTACGACGCAAAGCCAAAAAGTTAATTAAGCAAAGTAAAAAGACCTTAGAGTTACATATTGCGAATCAAAGTAAAACAAACCTGAAAGAATTCTATAGTTATATCAGAAAGAAAAAAGTAGTTACTTCAACTGTTGGACCGTTAGTCGATGAAAATGGAGAATACACCAAAGACGAAGTACAAATGAGTAATGCCCTGAATACCTTTTTTGCATCAGTTTTTACAACAGAAGACCTCAGTGATATCCCTACACCATCGCCGATTCAGATTGATAATTCAGATGTTTTAAGCAATATCACCGTTACAGAGAGAGAAGTATTGAATTGTTTAGATAAACTCAAGCTAAATAAAACGCCTGGACCTGATACAATCTCGCCTAGAGTTCTAAAGGAAGCTAAGGATGAGCTCTCCAAACCACTGACATTACTATTCAATAAATCCTTGCAGTCTGGAACTATGCCTGATCAGTGGAAGCTAGCCAACGTAACACCGATATTCAAAAAAGGCAGCAAATCCCTACCCAGTAACTATCGTCCAATTAGCTTAACCTCAGTTGTATGTAAAATGCTAGAAACGGTCATACGAGACAGACTCGTAAATCACTTAGAGGAAAATAACATACTTAAAGATACTCAACATGGCTTTCGTAAAAACGTTCCTGTTTAACAAACCTCTTAGACTTCTTCCACGATATCCTCAACCTCTACGATGAGAGTAAAGCTGTAGATATTATATACCTTGATTTTCAAAAGGCCTTTGACAAAGTTCCCCACAAACGTTTACTGCTAAAACTAAAAGCGCATGGAATACAAGACGGTGTGTTGAAATGGATAGAAAATTGGCTCAGCGACAGAAAGCAAAGAGTAGTCATAAACGGTAAGGCATCTAAATGGACCAATGTAAGTAGCGGGGTACCCCAGGGATCGGTACTAGGACCAATTCTCTTTCTAATTTACATCAACGACATAGATGAGGGTCTCACCTGCACAATCTCAAAATTTGCTGACGATACAAAAATTGCAAATAGCGTACTCTCAAAAGAACAAGTTGACGATATGCAACACAATCTAGATAAATTGTCATGTTGGGCCCAAATTTGGCAAATGAGTTTCAATGCGGATAAATGTAAAGTACTACATATCGGATACCTAAATGAGAAAGCAAACTATTCGATGAATGGCACTCAGCTTAAGAATGTAAACAGAGAAACCAATCTGGGAGTAACAATATCGAGTAACCTAAAACCGAGTCAACAATGTTCAGAAGTTGTTAAGAAGGCAAACAAAATAATTGGCTTTATAGGCAGGTCATTTGAGCATAAATCCAAAGACGTTATCCTAACCCTTTACAATTCCTTAGTCCGCCCTCTTCTGGAATACTGCGTTCAATCCTGGTGCCCTTATTACCAAAAAGATATAAACAAGCTAGAACGAGTTCAACGTAGAGTTACCAAAATGATACCTAGCCTAAAGAACAAACCATACGAAGAGCGTCTTAGAGAATTAAATCTATTTCCTTTAACCCAGCGCAGATTAAGAGGTGACTTAATTCAAGTGTTCAAAATCATCAAAGGCATCGACAATATGAACTGTAGTAAGTACTTCACTATCGACCAATCTAATTACACGCGGGGAAACGGTTGCAAAATTATTGGTAAATCTTTTAACTCACACGAATCTAAGAATTTCTTCTTCAATCGAGTTGTCAACTTGTGGAATGGGCTTCCCCGAAACGTTATAGACTGCATCACCGTTGATTCATTTAAACTCCGCCTAGACAAATATCTCGCATCAAACCCGCGACTGACTGCGTTTGTAAATGAATAACTTTATTTTATCCCCCCCTCAGTTACTAACCCATCTGTCCCCTACTAACTTCCTAATCCTGCCACGGACATTAGTTCCAGGGCAGTAATTCCCTCTCCAATGTTTCCTTACCCACTCTAAACCACTGTTTGGACACTTGATCCTCAGTGTTTTGGAGGACAAGCAACCTAGAAGGGTCACTAGATATGTTGTTGCTTGATTTCCTTTGTACTCCTTTGTACTTTGTACATTTAGCAACTCGTTGAACTACTCCCTCCATCTTTCGACTCTCTCTTGCTTCTCGACTAGCATTCTCCCATTCTTATCTTTCACACCCTTACTGTTTCCCTTGCTACCTACCCTAACTTTCTTGACTTCTTTCCAGAACAGTTTATTACACTCTCTCCATTTTACACTCAGATTCCTTCCAAATTCCTCATATACTCTTCTCTTACTTTCCTTCACTACTCTCTTCACCACTCTCTTTCTCTCCACGTACCTCGCTCGTTTCTGCCTCTCCAAATCTTCATTCCCTCTACTACCCAACCACTTGCTCTATACGCTTTCTTCTTGTCTTCCACAGCTATTTTTACCTCCTCTGTCCACCATGCTGTACCTTTCACTCCCCTCCCTCTTCTCCTCACTCCACACACCTCCTCACATGCTGCACAGATCTCTTCCTTAACCCTCTCCGACATATGATGCAATTTTGAGATTATTAGGGATACTTTAAAGCCTTTGTTACCATCAGGGGTATTCAGAAACCTTTAGTTTAGTTACTTCAACCTCTGCAGTTGTCTTTGAGTTAGCTGTGGGCAGAAAACTAACTTTGGAGAGGTAATTATAAGAGACAGAGAACTCTATTTCTTATTGCTAATCTGGCAACCTAAGTGTCATATGAGTCTGAAGGGGTTAAACACCTTGCTCATCTCCTCCACTTCCTCCATATCTTCCAGGTCGAACCCACCTAGTCGTCTTTCTACTGCTCTCCTGTACTCTTCCCTGATTTCCTCCTCCTGTAGCCTTTCCACCCTCCTCACCATTCCACTTTCCTCTCGCCTCCCTCCAGCTCTCCTGACCCACTTCTTTTGTATACTAATTTTAGCTACTAATACAAAATGATCTGACAGACCCCCTCCAATACCCCTATACACCCTAGCATCCAGCACAGCTTTCTTCATTCGTTCATCCACACATATATAATCAATCAGTGACTCTCGTTCCACCACTGTCTTCTCTTATCCTTCATCGTCCACACCACTTTCCATGTGTACCTGTGTATCATTCTGTGTCGGAAAAAGGTGTTGGCTATCCACAGCCTCCTCCCCACACATACATCCACAAGTGCACTGCCATTCCCATTCACCTCTGACGGTAACCCCCACCCTCCCACCACTCCATAAACTTTCCTGTCACCCACCTTACCATTCATATCCCCAATCAGAAATATTCTTTCGTTCTTGTCAAACTTATCCAGGCACGCCTCCACATTCACCCAGAACTCCTCTTTCTCTCTTACAAGTTTATCCTCTGTCGGAGCATACACACACACAATCACCCACGTTTGTATTCCTACTTTCATTCTCACCCATACAATCCTTGAACCTACAGACCCATATTCTCTTACACGCTCCTTCCATTTGTTACTTACAAACAAACACGCATCTTCTCTCGCTACTCCCTCACTCACTTCAGCACACACATCCATTCCACACTCCCACTCTCTCACATCTGTACCCTTCCATTTGGTCTCCGTCATTCCACATACATCCAGCCTGGCATTCACTAACACTTCCATGACCTCTCTCTCTTTTGTGCCATCATTCATGCCACTCACGTTCCATGTACCTATTCTCAGAATGTCCGTAAGCTTGTCCATAGTCGGTCGGGGTTCGTCAACACAGGGTCCGTCCGCATCCGAGGCTGATTGTTCGTTTGTCGTTGCTACGCATCTTTCACGGGTGGGGGTCGCAAGCCCACCGACCCAACCTCTTTAGTCGCCTCTTACGACACGCAGGAGGCACGTGGGGCATGTTCTAATCCCTTACCCCCAGGGTATCTTTCCTAAGCTTCATAAAAACTTCTAAATGCACTTTTAGTCAAAGCAAAAATGCGTCACCGGTGCTGTATGGTATAAATGCTTCCCTGACCCTATATTAACCCTCTCCGACATATGACGCGATTTTGAGCCTATTGGGGATACTTTAAAGCCTTTGTTACCATCAGGGGTATTTAGAAACCTTTAGTTTAGTTACTGCAACCTCTGCAGTTGTCGTTAAGTTAGCTGTGGGCAGAAAACTAATGTTGGAGAGGTAATTATAAGAGTGAGAGAACTCTATTTCTTATTGCTAATCTGGCAACCTCTGCATCATAAATGCGTGAAGGGGTTAAGGGGACAGTGGCTGTTTGTTTGGTCTATTAATCCATTTATTCATATATATTGTTTAGTTTCCTCCCTAGACCTCCATCAAGCTTAGAAAACCCCCCCCTATACCCCCCTTCAAGATAGATTTGTAAATTTTTCGGCAGAAAAATGTCTCGGCCAAAGGTCGATTCCTCCTAAAATTACAGGCTCGCTATCACTCGCCAGGAACAAAAATCGACACCTAAATGGCACGAAGGGTCCTAATATTGACAAAGAAATGGGGTGAAAGGTCATAAAATCCCCTAACTAATGGAACCAACGTCTTAAACTCTCAAAAACTAGTGGGGCTAAACATTAGGAAGAAGGGGGTCCAGAAAAAACGGTCTACCTCCCCTTAAACGTATATGATACAACAGAGTGTTAAATTGTGATAAAGAGTAAAATATTCAGTTTCAGGGTCACCGCTATTTGTTTTTAGTTCAGGTTTAGGGCAGCAACTAAAGGGGAGATTTCCACTTAAGGGACTTTTTTCTTGACCCCTTTCTCCCTCATCTCTAGCCTCATTGATTTTGAGATTTTAAGACGCTTGCCCCATTAGTTTGGTGATTTTAAGAATTTCCGCCCCATTTTGTCAATGTTAAGTAAGACCTTTCGTGCCATTTAGGTGTCGATATTATCCTGGCGAGCGATAGCGAGCCTGTAATTTAAGAGTAACCGGCCTTCGGCCGGGACTTTTTTCTACCGAAAAATGTAAAAATTTATCTTGAAAGGGGGTCAAGGGGGTGACATTTTCAGGTTGCTGGAGGAGTAGGAAAAAACTAAAAACCTCCCCTTAACCCTTTCAAGCTCCAATACGCGTTTCTGTTCTGTTTCTGGCTACTATTAGACGATTTTATTCAGATTAGTAACGGTATATGGAAGTCAAAGGGTTGTTGTTGTTGTTGTTGTTCCCCAAGCTGCCTGGCCGAACAGCCCCAAGGCCCCGAGCACGGCCAAGGCCATAACCGAGTGCCCCCACAGAACCCTCCATGCCGACCACAATAAAGCCTGGGTGACCGAAGCCACTCCATGGCGGGGAGCTGAGGAGGGTGCAGAAACGCCCGGGAAACCAAAGCCCCACCCAGGGCCCTGTGCCCCTCAGCAATTATGAAGAGAAAGTTGAGGGGCAAAGGAAAAATTTGACGCTTTGGCTTCCAATCTTGGTAGATTGGGAAGAGACGCCGTCACTTGAGATCTAGAAAATATATAAGTAAAAGGAACAGTCAGAGTAAGCTATGAGTATGGCAGAGATCGCTCAGTTCTCACTCTGATTTAGTCAAAGGGTTGATTGAGATAGTGTTTCCCTTTTAATACCCACAGATCCTTCTTAAGCTGCATAAAATCGTCTAATGATAGCCAAAATAAACTGCTAAAACGCGTCAGAGCTTCAAAGGGTTAAAGGGGGATGGTTGTCTTTGTTCTGGCCACCCTTCTCCCTCATGTTTAGCCCCATAATTGATTTTAGATTTTAAGACGTTTGCCCTAGGGATATAGACATTTACATGTGTTTACACGTGTATTTGTGCGCCTCCAAACATGATGATAACTTTAACCCTATCTGGTGCAACGTCTTGGGGGTTATTTTGGTATTTTGTTTAATTATGGAGGGTTTTAATTGTGTTTGCCATTTTCGACCAATGTATTTTTAGTTTACGCCCTAGACTTTAAAAAAATGCCTCTCCAGACCCCCTTCAAACTAAAAAATATCGTCCCCCAGACCCCCTTCAAGCTAAATGTGTACATTTTTCGGTAGAAAAATTTCCCGGCCAAAGGCCGGTTTCTCCCAAATTGAAGGATCGCTATCGCTCGCCCAGGAAACATCGACACCTTATTGGGTTGAACCATCATATAATCGCCAAACTAATGAGATGAAACGTCTTAAAATCTCCAAGCTATGGAGTAAAACTAGGAGGGTCTAAATTGGCCCGCCCTGCACCTAATAGGGTTAAGGGGAGATATTCAGTTTGCTTCCTAGACCACCATCAAGCTAAACTAAAACATCCCCAAAATATATATGTGTACATTTTTTGGTAGAAAATATCCCGGCAGAAGGCCGGTTCTTCCTAAATTACAGGCTCGCTATGGCTCACCAGGACCAAATCGACATCTAAATGGCACTAAAGGTCTTAAAATCTCAAAACTAATGGGGCTAAACATGAGGGAAAAAGAAGTTCGAAAAATATTCCCTTAACCCCTTCTGTACCGGCGAAGTTTTCGTACTTTTAATCTAGCCATATTTAGACGACTTTATGAAGTTTAAGAAGTATCTCTGGTACTAAAAAGGTGTTTGAAGCCTGTAAATCGCTGGAGGCCCTTTTTAAACTGAATAAAATCGTTTAATAGAAGGCAGAATGAAGTCAAAAGGACGAGACCGGTATTGAAAGGGTTAAATGAAAATCTCCCCTTAAGGGAGCCCACCTTGCTTGTTGGCTCTTTCTCTCCCTCTCTCTTTGGCTTGTATCCATTCAGCCCCATTCAGCCTACTATTTTAAGACGTTTACCCCCATCCAGGTGTCAATATTTTCCTGGCGAACGGTAGCGAGCCAGCATATATATATATTTTTTTTTGACAGCAAGCTAAATTTGTAAATTTTTCGATAGAAAAATGTCTCCATACAATGCTGGCTCGCTATTGCTCGCCAGGAAGAAATCAACGCCTGGATGGGGATAAATGTCTTAAAACAGTTGGCTGAATGGGGCCGAATGGATACAAGCCAGAGAAAAAGAGAAAGGGAGAGAAAGATAAACAAAAAAACCGGTGACCCCCCCTTAAGTAAACCGGTGACCCCCCCTTAGGTAAAGTTTGGGATAGATTCCTATATTCCGTCATTAGTTGCCTCGGCCATAACCCCTTCCATACCGGCGACGTCTTTTAACCCTTTCACGCATCTATGACGCAGAGGTTGCCAGATTAGCAATAATAAATAGAGTTATCTCACTCTTATAATTACCTCTCCAAAATTAGTTTTCTGCCCACAGCTAACTCAAAGACAACTGCAGAGGTTGAAGTAACTAAACTAAAGGTTTCTAAATACCCCGGATGGTAACAAAGGCTTTAAAGTATCCCCAATAGGCTCAACACAACTAACTCAAAGACAACTGCAGAGGTTGAAGTAACTAAACTAAAGGTTTCTAAATACCCCGGATGGTAACAAAGGCTTTAAAGTGTCCCTAATAGGTTCAAAGTTGCGTAAAAAACGTGAGGTTTAATCCTATTCTAGCTACATTTAGACGATTTTGTGAAGCTTAGGTAGGATATATGGTAGCTAAATGAATTAATTGAGATAGTCTGTAGCCTATTAATTGATAGGTATCCTTTCTAAGCTGAATAAAATCCTCCAGTAGTTGCCAGAATATGATGCAAAGGAATTCACCCGTATAGAAATGGTTAATGTAAACAAATTATGTTGTAGCGCTAATAAGTGATGTCTCGGCACCAAGAATGTTTTGATCAATAATTGGTATCAGCAGTATCTAAGCTTAAGGGGAGACAGACCGTTTTTCTGGACCCCCTTCTCCTTAATGTTTAGCCCCACTAGTTTTGAGATTTTAAGACGTTGGTTCCATTAGTTTGGGGATTTCATGACCTTTCACCCATTTCTTTGTCAATATTAGGACCCTTCGTGCCATTTAGGTTTTGATTTTCTCCTGGCGAGCGATAGCGAGCCTGTAATTTTAGGAGGAATCGGCCTTTGGCCAGGAAATATTTCTACCGAAAAATTTACAAATCTATCTTCAAGGGAGGTCTAGGGGGTGTTTTTCCAAGCTTGATGGAGGTCTA